>CAJNIZ010012130.1:0-10252 GCA_905231905.1 Symbiodinium pilosum | reverse complement strand
CTGTCATCCGCGCATCTGCCGCCAAGCGCCGCGCTTTCTCACCTAGGTGCTTGGGGTTTTAGGGATTTGGAGTTTTAGGGATTTGGGGATTTGGGGTTTAGGGTTTAGGGATATGGGGTTTAGGGATTTGGGGTTTGGGGATTTGGGGTTTAGGGATTTGGGGTTTAGGGTTTAGGGTCTTCAGGGTTAAAGGTCTATAGCTTAGGGTTTAGGGTTTAGGATTTGGGGTTTAGGTTTGGGGATTCAAGGTTTGTGGCCCCTGAACCCTTAAGCCAAAAGCCTAAACCCTAAACCCTACACCCTAAACCCTACACCCTAAACCCTAAACCCTACACTCCTATGCTCGGGGTCTGGTTAGAGTAGGATTAGGGTTTGAGGCTTGGGGATCCCTGTTAGGCTTGTACAGGAGATGGAGTTGTAACTATGGGTTTAGGATTTGGGGTTTGGGGTTTAGGGCCTAGTAGATCCCTAAAAGCCCAACTAAGGGCCCATCATCCGTACCCACGGCAGAGGTAGGGGCTCATACTTAGCACCGTCGACCTCGCAGCCGAGGAGGTGTAGGGTGGACCTTTTAGGCTTCAAGATTCCGGGCGCAAGGTTCATATTTTCGGGGTTTGGGCTTAAGAGGTTTTTGGGGCTAAGGATTTCAGGGTTTAAGATTCAACCAGAACTCTCCATCAGGGTTTATATGGCGTAAGGCTTAGGATTGGGGATCAGGGGTTTGGGGAGGGGTCAGGGTCTGTAGAGGTTGGAATGTGTGTGTTTGGCCCTAAACCCTCAACCCCAAACACTAGAAACTAAACATAAGGTTTGTGAAGCCAATGATTTGTGGGAAGCCAGGCGGGCGTAGCAATGAATCTACGCCACTCCAAACAGGGACTACCTGGGAGGGAAGGAGGATCCGGGTTTAGGAGGTGTTGGGGTTTAGGATTTAGGTTTTGGGTTTAGGGTTTAGGGAAGCTCCAAAAATCCTACACCCCAAAAGCTCTGAAGTCTCATACCCTCCCCCAACAAACCAAGAAGCCGAAGAGGCTCCCCTAAACCCTGAACCCTTAGAAAAACCCTCAAGCCCTAAACAAGGTAATTCAGAATAACTTCAATTCCCAATTTGAGGCCATTTTGGTACTACTCCCTATATAAACCATTATTTAGGGTGGGGTCGCTTTTAGTTGCCCAGCCTAGGGCCATAAGAACCCCACATTCTCCAAGTGGCGCTGGTTTCGCTTCCGCATCAGCGTGAGGCGCCAAGCCCGCTCCTCACCTGCTATGCTTAGATTCTGGTACGATTTGGGGTTTTAGGATTAGGGTTTGGAGCTAAGGTTTTAGGGTTTGAGGTTTAAGTTTAGGGCTTAGGATGTAGGCCTCAGGATTTAGGGCTCAGAGCTTAGGGTTTAGCATTTGGGGCGCTGGATCTAGGGTTCAGGGGTAAGGTTGGAAGCATGGCCCCTAGTATAATTATCATGGTTTACTGTAGGGCTCATTTAGGGTTTAGGGTTGATAGTGTTTAGGCTTTAGGGTCTCTCACGGTCGACCCTCAAACAACGATGCATTTGTTACCATCAGGCGCGCTTAAAGAAAGCCCCAAGGGGCAGCACTACGCTGTGGATGTGAGCTAGTTGAAGGGGTTTAGGGCTTAGGGTTTCCCAGAAATAGGGTGCCCCAGAAAATCTATGGGTATCTATAGGGATTATTCCGGAACTATGGGGGTTGTTATTTGGGTTGGAGAAACATTTCAAATCACGGGCGAATACTGGTCTTTCAACCATGCGGGAAGGTACAGTTGCGACCTGGTCCTCCTTCCAGGATTCAATGCAAATCTTCAGCCTAAACCTTAAACCCCAAATCATCAACCCCTCAACCCCAAGCCCTAAACGCTAGCCCCTAACCCTGCTCAGCCCATCATGGATAGGGCTGCTGCTGCTGCTGCTGCTGCTGCTGCTCTGTAGCGGCATTTTCTGGGTTGCTGGTAAGGAACCTAAAATAAGTTACCATAATGGGTATATATAGTAAATAATAGAGTTCCCCCAATATAGTAGCTTAATTTAAGTTCCTTAACAGCAACCTAGTTTTTCTACAGGGATGGGTCTGGGAGGATTCTGAGTCTCACAGGACTCATAGGGCGGCATATGCTTTCTAGGCATATGCTTTCTAGGGTTGAACCGACCCCTAACCCTAAACCCTAAACCCTGAACCCTGAACCCGAAGCCCTAAACTCTAAACCCTAAACCCCAAATCCTAAACCCTCAGCCCTAAGCCCTAAACCCTGCCCCCAAAACCATGATATAGTCTACGTAAGGACTTTTCTCCGGCAGCTACATGGTAGTTTCCCAAAATCGGGGGACCCCAATATAGACCCCAAAATCCTACAGCCCTTTTTATTGGGACCCCTAAAATGGTACCCCTAATTTTGGGAAACTCCCACATGGCCTAGGTGATGCGAGCGGTTCTTCAGCTTGAAGAGCACCTGGGCTAAGACGGTTTGCAGGGCTTTAGGGTTTAGGGTTTAGGATTTAAGGTTTAGGTTTTAAGGCTTAGGGATCAGGGTTTAAGGTTCAGGGTTTAGGGTGCGTCAATCCGCCACCCAGTAATGGGTACCACAAAGGACTGCGCTATGTATATCAAGGCCCTATCAACTTCAGAGTAAGGAGCGAATTACTATAAACAAATTGACCTAACCTATGCGCTATATCCGCAAGCATAATTAATCACCAAACCCCAACTCCCAAACCCCCGCCCTCTGACCTTGAGCCGTGTTCCGAAAACAGGTCTTTACACAGAACCTTTGCTCTTCCTCGACGAGCCTCGACTACGGACAAACATATATAGGGCTTTATTGGGCCTACCGGTCTAACGTGAATCTACACTCCCGGAAACTAACATGGAAACCCAAAAAGGGCCCTATAAAGACTACAGTCCTTCAAAAATGGGACTATATGGGTTTCCATGTTAGTTTGGGGGAGAGTAAATCTGGGGGGGGGAAGGCGGGGACTCCGGGGGGATAGCGTTGTAAGCATTGTAAACCCTAAGCCCTAAGCCTGAAACCCTGAACTCTAAATCCCTAATCTAACCTGCTACAGGGTATAGTCCATGGAAGCCCAGATAGATCCAAATACCTGAAACCCTGTCCCTTCTACTCTTCTGTAGTTTACTTTTGCAGGACCCTTAACCCTAGGGCCCCGGTATGGGCATAGTATATAACCGGGGCCTAGATCAGCTCCCATCAAAGTACTTTGGGCACAAGTTATGTACTTTTTTGGTAGTTGTCTCATCCGGGGACAAAACCAATGCACAGGAGAGCAGTCTTCAACAATCGTAGCGTCTAGGATTTAGCTTAGCGTCCTAGAGTTTTGAGTCTACTTGGAGGGTCAGGGGGAATCGTTGGGGTTATCTTATTGAATACAGGGCCGAGAAGTACACTTGCTTAGTGCCCTGACCCTGCAAGTAGGCGCCAGGTTTGGGATGTGGGCATCAGGGTTGAAGTCTTGGAGCCTTAAGCTTGGGCTTAGGATGTAAGATTGTCTTGGGAAGTTAAAGTCTGATTTCAGCTCTAAACCCTAAACCCAGATCCTTAAGCCCTGCCATGGATAAAGCTTGCATCAGAGCTGCGCGGTCGCACAGGGGCGTGCGGCGTCCACTATCCCCGCCGGCGCTCTCCACCTCTTCCTTCCAGTTTGGGTAGGGTTAAGGGTCAAGGGTTTAGGGTTTTGGGGCTTTGGGGTTTTAGGGCTTTAGGTCTTTTAGGCGCATCTTTTACCCGCACATTCTAACTTTTAGGGTTTAGGGTTTAGGACTTCCAGTTGGAGGGTGAGGAGGACGAACTAAGAGTGATTGACAATAGGATTGATGGCATCTCTAGATGAAAGCTCATTTAAGAGGACCGCGACAGAGACCCCAAGATATTCAATTCCGTATAGGGACTCCGACTACAAAACCAACAAGAAAAGGGGTGGCAACCCCATATGAGCTATAGTCTAAACTCCACGTATCTCGCTTAGTAACCCCTATAATGCTCCCGATATAATCCACGTTTTTCGCCCCCTTTTTCCCCCCTCCCCTTTGAGGAGTCTAGACCCTGAACCCCAAACCCTAAACCCTAAAACCCTACTCTCCAAACCGCAAATCCGGAAGGAATGGAAAAATGGAAACTACTATAGGGTTTAGGGTTTGGAAAGAGTGGCAAAGAAAATGGATACTACTATAGGGTTTGGGTTTAGAAGGAATGAAAAAGAACATGGAAACTAGTATAATGGGGTTTTAGGGACAAAAGGCGAGAGCATGCGCGGCGGAGGCTCGCCAGGGCTTCGCCGCGCAGCTCCGCATTCCTCACAAAGTGACCCAACTACAGTTCCCAAAAGAAATAGCTATCCCCCCCTCCAATCATCCCTACATATCCCGATGTCAACTGGCCTGGGGGTCAGGTTTATGGTTTAAGGTCTATAGGATTTAGCATGGACCCAAGTATACCAACAAATACTATAATCCTCATTATGGGGACCCCCAATAAGGTACCCGCACACTAACCCTAAACCCTCAACCCTAAGCCCTAATCTTTGGGAAATCCCTATTCAGAGTTTAGGGTTCGGGGTTTAAGGTTTCAGTGGCCGGGCCCCGCTGCCTGTGCGCCACGCTGCCAATAACCTTGGCTCAGTGAAGCCAAGCGGTTTAGGGTTTAGGGTTTAGGGACCTATAGTCCCCCTTAAGTAGCTAGAATGTGGCTTTGGGTATATTATAATAATCAATAAGATCCCCATATACCGAGATTCTATCTACTTAAGGGGGGCTATAGCTACTTGAAGGATCATATAGGTAGTTGTGAATCCGCCAACATACGGGGTTGGAGGTCTATGGTTTAGGGCTTAGGGTTCAGGAGTGGTGGGGTTAAGGGTTTCAAGTTGGCGGATTAGAGTTTAGGCTTCTGGGGATAGCCCAGAGTAGGGTAGTTATGACCGGTCCAATCTGCAATAATCTGCACATATGAGCTGTAAACTAAACTCCTAATATCCCCCTATATAACCCCCTAAAATATTCCCCTATACCATCTCGATTACCCTCCTTGAAGGAGTTTAGTTTATGGCTCATATGCATGGCTAACTAGCTTCATCCCATCGAGACCAAGAGTCAACAAGTCCAGGCATCCAGAAACTGTATTCAGCACGCTATAGAAAAGGAAGTAGGGACGACGATGGAAAAGAAAAGGAAGCCACAATACTCATAGTTCAATATAATCCCAATATAACCCCTATACCTATACAACCCCAATATGACCCATTGGGCCCCATAATGCAGTTGCTTGCAGCTGTCTTTCCGCCAGCGCCATGGTATATAATTACATTTCCCAGTCAATAGAGGTTTAGGTGATAGTCCCCCTGAAGTAAACAGAATGTGGGGTATATGGGGATCTTATTATGATATTGTTCAGTTCCATATTCTACCTACTTAAAGGGACTGTAGCGTCTAGACCATGACGCCTAAGCCCTTCTTGAAGTATTTCCTCATGTGACGGCCAAGGAACCTTCCGGCGTGGGCGGTCTGGCAGGGGGAAGGTCCTCGTCCTCCACGGCCCCCGGCTGAAGGAATATGGGAATTTCTCAGCAAGGGCAATTTTCGAGGCCCTGGGCATGTATAGGTCTGAGTGATGTAGGCAAGGGTACTCCTGATTTTGATTTACGGTCACGAATGGCACAGGCTTTATGAGGCTGCGCTGCTCGGTCCGTTTAGGACTTATTAGTGTTCAGAGCTATATTATGCAGGATGATGTAAGGACTGTCGTAGAAATCCACTCAACCATTCCCTACTATGCACCAGCCACTAGTTTTCAAGCTTTCTGTTCTTGCAGCAGTTTCCATTTTCCGCTGCGAATTCACATTGCAACAAAGCGTAACCCATTCTTTAAATCCTAAACCCAGCGCCTGAGTCCTCGAAACATGAAACCCCAAAGCCCACATCTGGAATTCTCTAAACCCCTAAACCCTAAACCCCTGAACTCTGAAACCCCGTGCCCTGCTCCACGCTACTGTTGACAAAGCAAACGTAAGTGTTTACGGGGATGCAGGTTTTTTATTGTCAAAGTAAGGAACGCAAGCTCCGAACCCTAACACGTTTGACTTATAGTCCCCCTTGAGTAGATAGAATATGACTTTGGGTATATTCTTATAGACCCCCATATACGCCAAATTCTATCTACTTAAGGAGGACTAGAGACCCTCACCGCAAAATCCTGATCCTCAGTTCTTAAACCCTGAATTCTGCATCTAAAGCCCTGAACCCCAAACCCTCAGCCTACCCAGCGCCAGCGTAGTGATGTTAATTATTCCCTACAGACCCCCCTGTATGTAGTTCTCAGCTATATCTTCAAATCGCTATCTATATACCCCACAATACACCCCTAATCCAGCTGTATCCCCAAAACTCTATATACCCCTACCCTAAACCCATCATATCCCTAAAGCCCTATACACCTATATATCCCTAGAATTGTATCTTTTGGGAGTAAGCCCCTAAACCCTAAACCCTAAACCCTAAGACCCTAAATCCCTAAATCCTAAAATCTAAAACCTAAACCCTAAGCCCTAAACCCTAAAACCCTAGACCCTAAACCCTGAATCCCTGAATTCCTCAATTGTAAATCCCTAAAACCCTGAAACCCTAAACGCCTCAGGCTGCACCTCCGATGCCGGCGGCAGCTCCTCCTCATCTTGAAGCCCAATCCAAGGTTTAGGGTTTTATGGTTTAGGGGTTTAGGGATGTAGGGTTTAGGGATTTAGGGTTTAGGGGTTTAGGGATTTAGGGCTTAGGGTGTAGGTTTTCGGGTTTAGGGCCCCTACTATGGGCCCTTATGCCTTTTAGGGGGATGCTGGGGACCCTTAAAGGTACATATAGGGTACTAGTAGGCAAATTAAGATCCCATCTTGCAGCCCAAGGCATTAAGAAGTTTGAGGCTATGGTGGTTTAGGGTTCAGGAATTTGGGGTTTAGAGTTTAGAGGTTTAAGGTTTAGGGACTTAGGGTTTAGGGATTTAGGGTTTTCGGTTTAGAGGTTTAAGGTTTAGGGATTTAGGGTTTAGGGATTTAGGGTTTAGAGTGCTTAGCGCTTAGGGTGCCTTAGCCCCTAAACCCTCAATCCTAAACCCTCAATCCTAAGTCCAAAGCTCTAAACCCATAACCTCTTACAATGGTTCCTATAACCCTCAACTCGGCCTACACGAAAGGAATGAGAGATACCTTTTTGGGCTTAGGGTTTAGGGTTTAGGGTTTAGGGTTTAAGGGTTTAAGGGTTTAGGGTTTAAGGGTTTAGGGTTTAAGGGTTTAGGGTTTACGGGTTGGACATTTGAACTTCTGTGACCTAACAGGTTTGCCGTGTGGATGCACAGCCCTGGTCAAGAACCAACTTTAGGGTCCCCTGATTAATAAAAAAACCCTATCCCTTAATAGGGATTATAGTAAGCATCCTACGGTGGATACTAAAAATCCTGCATGACCCTAAGTACCATCTACCTTGGGAATTATAGTACTATAGTATATGAAGATCATGCAGGATTTCTAGTATCAACACTAGTATGAAGGACGGGGTCTATTAACTAGGGGTCTAAGAGCATGCTGCAGGTCAGATCTTACAGCTCTGTGCTCCCGCCTCACTGACAGCTGGCGGCGTGGGCAGTCTTTGCTCGACATGCCTTACGCGCTTGAGGGCTTAGGGTTTAGCCTCATAGGGTTCAGGGGACTTGTTGCTGGACTGTAGCTAACTGTACTTTCCCCACTTAAGGTAAGCAAGCTCCGGCCATGCAAGAATGTGTCAAAAGAACAGTAGTCTCTTGGAGCTCCCCTTTCAAGCTCCAAAGCCCTTAACCCTAAACGCTTAAACAGCACATCCGGCCATAAACTCCAAAACCCTACAACCCTAAAACCCTTTTTTGGGGTAATGTACTGGCAACTTGGACTCTTAGTTCCCTTCCAGGCCTTCTGAAGACCTGAAACCAATTTCTGCCCTTAAGGTTTGGGATGGCTCCTAAACCCCAAATCCACGAACTTTTATGCGTTCTCGCCGCCTGCTTTTCCTCAATCAAACCTATCTATGCCTTGGGTGGGCGCGTGGTAGAAGGGGGCGAGGTTTGGGGGTTTAGGACTTAGGGTAAAGGGAAGTTTGGTTGCCCCAATAATGCAGAATGAACTTGACAAAAAAAAAAAACCGTGAAATCACATGGAAGCTGGATCTTGGATAAGGGTCTAGGCTTTATGGGTCCAGGGTGAGTCATCAACTGCCAAAGCCAGAAAACAACTGTGTTTACTGTTTAAGGCGATAAGAGCTGGGTCTATGGGCAACACCGAAGCCTGCTTGGAGTGTCAGGAGGACTTAGTAAGCGTCATGATAAACCCTAAAACCTAAATCCATGTAATGACCCCAGCTGTCCCCAGGCCCTCACTTGGCCCCTAGGAAAAAGGGTAATAATTCGATTAGGATTCATATCGTTGGCAGTGCCCATGAACAGGCTGCACGATATATATCTATATATAACGCAAATCTACGATCTTCCCCCCATAACATCTATGAATAGTGATTACATTGGGCCCTAAAGTCTTAAAAATAGCTCCTGCTCTATACCTGCGTTGGGCCCCAGAAGGCTGACATGATGCCTACATAGACTTCTAGACCTACATTGGGCCCTAACGCCTATAACTAGTGCCTACATTACACGGTGGGTTTAAGGCTTAGGGTTTAGGAGCTCTACACCTACACTGGGTACTAGACAAAAGTCTAAAATTCGTGTCTACATGGAGCTGTATGCCTACATTGGGCCCTGTAAGTATTATTCATAGACTCCAAGAGCCAATGTAAAAAAAATACTCATAGACATTTGGGCCCTAAGTAAGTATTATGTAGGGCCCATGGGCAAGAATCCACCAGCACTTTTTCTGTCCGAGGGGCGGCAACAGCAGCCATCGCACCTGTATGTTCTTGGCCGCTTGTCAGTTGGGTTTCAGGTTTGGGGTTTAGGAGTACAGGGTTTAGGAGAATGAAAGGTATTCTGTGAATGGGCCGTATCACAAAATGTACAACCCACACGCAACAATCGATAAATCCTCTCTTTCTTTGCGTCTAAACGGCAAGAAGCAGTACAGCACGTCTGTTTCAGGCCTAAGAAGGGCTCTTCCAGATCCATACATGACCTATAGGCTAGACTCTAGACTCCTAGTATCCCCCTCAATAGGCCCTATGATACTCCCCTGCACAATCCCCTTTAAGGAGTTTAGACTATAGCTCACATACTTATGTAAGAAGGATGATCTGCTAATTTCCGCAACTGGACATAGGCGATATGCAAAGGTGCGGGAGCTGGAAGAAGGTTCAGAAGTATTGGTGCTACAGTAGCGGCCACACATTCTATGAAAAAACCCTAACCTAAACCCTAAACCCGAATTCCAACTGTCAATGGAACCTCCAAGTTAGCAAGGTTCCTTGAATGATTTTGTAAGACTCTTGTCCTTCATGACTCTTACTTGGGGATAAGGGAATATTATCCGTACATATCCATACCTGTATGATGGGTTCCCCTCCTGCTCCCTACCAACGAGAGCCAGTAAGTGAAGAAAAATGTCAGGCTCCTTTCACAGCTCCTCGTGCTGGGTTTGGATGTCGCAAGAGGTCGACCACAAGAAGTCAGCAAAACAGCGCGCTAATTGTTTAGATTTGTTTGCCTCTTGGTCATTAACCCCGTCAAGCCCTAAACCCAAAACCTAGACAAACCCTAAACCCTAAGCCCTTATGACGTTGTAAACATCCTGCACAGCCCCAGGGATGATATGGATGATGATTTCTGCAGCTTGCTTGGAAGACTTCCTTGCCAAACACCAGATGAATTCAGATGTGGATCCATCACATCTTGCTCAACCTGACCACCTCAACCATATACGCAATTTAGGGTTTGGGGTTTGGGGCGAATCTTCCTCCAACTATATACCAGGAATATATCTTGTTCTTGCGTGGCCAAGTTTTTACTTGGGGGAGGGACTCAGATACCCGTATCTGCCCTGCATAACCCGTTTCCGCTGTTGCCTTCTTGGGGTCCTCACAATCGGAGTCGTCCCCTTTATCTTGATGCCAGGGGTAGAACCGTGCCCTAAACCCTAAACCCTAAACTTAATGAGGGGCCCTCTTTTTCAGTTGTTAGGAGGAGGTACCCAAGATTGAAGCAAATACCGAAAACAAAACCTAATCCCCCTTTATATAACAGATATATATATATGCTCGCCCCCCC
>CAJNIZ010012127.1:0-10255 GCA_905231905.1 Symbiodinium pilosum | reverse complement strand
CTGGTCCGTTTCAGTTTTCCTGTACTGCGGCCTGTTGCTGAGCATCGGCTGCGATGTCCTTCTCTGAGGCCCGGGCTTCGGGTTTTTAGGGTTTAGGGGTTTAGGGCTTAGGGTTTGGGGGTTTCGTGTAGTTTTTTTTTTTCTTTTTGCTAAATCTGAGAATGGAGAATCATGTGGAAAAGAAAAAGGAATATGAGCTGGAAACTGTTGTCTTCTGGGAGTTTACTCACTCTAGGATTTAGGCGCCCGCATGAGAGTTTGGTCACTACGACACCTGAAACAAGGACTCTATGATTATCCTATGATTCTTGTTGAGCCGTAATGACAGGGGGTTACCAAAGATCTCTTCTCAGTTTTCAGTTTAGGAAAACCCCAAGCCCTAAACCCTAAAGCCCAAAACCATCATTTAGGGTTCAGAGCTGCAGGGTTTAGAGTTTAGGGCTGAAGGTAGCGTAGTGGTCAAGGTTGTGTTCGGGCCAGGTAAGTATACTTACAACCCCGTTGCATCACAAACGTATGGAACCCACGTTATCCCCTATAGTCTAAACTCCTAGTATCCCCCTTAATAACCCTTCTATAATCCCCTATATAAGACACTTTTAGGAGTTTAGGCTATTGCAGGAAGACTGTTCGTTAATGACTGGTGACTGATCGCAGTATATTGAAGAAGCACCCGCTCCCAGCACGAGTATTCAGGTGGGGTTTCCCAAAATCAGGCGTCCCTTGAAATGGCCTAAACCCTAAACACTAAGGCCTTTAAAGAGATATACAGAGTTTAGGGTCCAAGGCTTCCAAAGCACTTGGTCCATGCTGGGAGAGCCTGAAGAGTGGATTCCTGTTTTATGTGAGCATGCATGAGACCCCTATTGAGCAGTATTTTATTTGGGGTTATTATGGTACCCAATATAGAGTAAGATTCTATCCTCCTTTTGGGGTATAGTATTTTATATAAGAAATATAATCTTACTAGGTTCAACCACCAAAAAATCACTACTCTATTGTGGAAGATGCCGGCCGTCTGCCTACCTCTGGTTGGCGGGGAATGAAGGCATGGACCCTTCTAGCGATCCCTATATGGGTGGTTGTCAAAATTATGGTCCCTTTTTGGATCCCTATTATAATACGGCACCTAATAGGGTACCCAAAAAGGGACCATAATTTTGACAACCACCCATATGGTAGTTTCCCAAAATAGGGGGGAACCCCAATATAGACCCCAATCTATAATAGTCCTTATTATGGGGAGCCCCAAAATGGCACTCCTGTTGTTAGGAAACCCCATATAACCCAAACCCTAAACCCTAAACCCTAAACCAACCCCGATAAGAAAGTACAGTTTCCATTTCCTTTCGATTCTCAAAGCCCTACTGTAGACGTTATAAACCCCATGATGCCTTCAACCCTTTCAAAGCGAACTCGGGGCCTATAGGGGCTTAGGGTTGGGTTTAGGGTTTAGGGTTTAGGGCACTATAGTAGTTTCACTTGTGTTTTCCATTCCTAGACTTTGTGTTAAGGAGAAGAAGGTATGAAGCTGAGGATGCCGAGGTCAGCTTCCGCGAAGGGTTTAGAGCTTAGGGCTTATGGGTTTAGGGTTTAGGGTAGGCTAGCGCTCTAGTTCTTAAGTATCTAGGGTTAAAAGTTCAGCAATGCTTAAGTTTTCATCAAGTCAAAACTTGTTTTCCTTACAGTTGCCAGTACAGATAGCACTCGTGTTCCGTAATATTCGCACCTGGAAAAACTGTTAAGCAGTTCCGCTTGAATATATCCTAAACCCTAAACCCCTAAATCATCCCCACAAGGAACCATAACCCTCCAGACCGAATCCTAAACTTTGAATTTTTCAACGCGTTGTGCAGGAACACTGGAGAGCCTGGGTGGCGTGAGGCGGCAGAGTGATCACCGACCCTAAGCCCGAAGTCCCAAACCCTAAGGCTTAGGGTTTGGGACGTGGGGCATTTGGGGTTAGGCTTTGGGGCTTANNTAAGCCCCAAAGCCTAACCCCAAATCGCAAACCCTAAGACCTAAATCCTCATTGGGGTTTAGGGTTTAGAGTTTAGGGTAGAAGTCACCTGGAAAGCCAAGACATGACATGGGCCCCTTGCATTTTATACCTAAGCAACGGCCTTAAGTTGCTCTGAGGCGCACCCTAACCCTAAACCCTAAACCCTAAACCCTGAACCCTAAACCCCATAGGGCCCCTGACCTCTGAACCGTACAGCTAAACCCTGCCCCTCAAGCCCTTAATTTGCGAAAAGACTTCCTGTCCTCGTGTGTAGTTGTTCTTGTAATAGAACCATATCATAACAGGTATAATGAAGAAAGCGTCAAACATGCCAATATTATGATGCTACATTTCGTGTAGCACTTTGGTATAGGGTAGCTGAAATAGACCTACAATGATATTGGTAATCCTTCAAGCCCCTACAGTACCCCAAACCCTAGTCTGACTACCCTAGATCCCAAACCCAAACCCTAAACACTAGATCCCAAACCCTAAGCCCTAAACCCTAGATCCCAAACCCTAAGCCCTAAACCCTAGATCCCAAACCCTAAATCCTAAACCCTAAACCCTAAACCTTAAACCCTAAATCCTAGATCCCAAACCCGAACCCTACTCTGACTCCGAAGCCTACCCTAAGCCCTAAACCCCAAACCCGGGATTCCCTTACTTTCGCCCCTGACCCCCCCATCCCCCAAAGAGGTCCCCCTTAAGTAGATGGGGTTTAGGGTTCAGGGTTTAGGGTTCATGCAGGGTTTAGGGTTTAGAGTTTAGGGTTTCCCAGAATTAGGGGTACCTTTTTTGGGGTCCTTATAATACGGAGTATAATATTTTGGGGTCTATATCGGGGTGTCCCTATTGCAATACGGCCCAAAAACAAGCCCTCATTAAGTCTTCTTCGAGGTGTATGGTAGCGAGGTGAGTAATAAGGGGGGGCATAGGACCCTACACCCCAAACGGTATGCTAGGGTTTAGGGTTGAAGGATCTGGCTTTAGAGAACCGTTCGTTAGAGTTTGAAATGGGTTCAGCTCAAGGGTTTAGGGGCAAGTGGTTAGGGCAGTGCGTTTTAGGAATAAGGTTTAGTAAGCGCGAGCTGGGACTTGGTAATGCTTCAGAGGTTAGGGTTTCGGGTTTAGGGTTTATGTTTAAAGCAGCTGCTGTTTCTGGGTTTGTTCGGCGTCGATAAGATGGGCTATTGCAAGCTTGGAAGGTTTCAAGCACTAGGATTGTGAAACTAGTCATAACTTTACGGCAAGTTCACGGTGAAGTGTTTAGGTTTCAGCGCTCGCACCCGGCATTCTAAAGCCTAAGCCCGGAACCGCACATCCTGCATTCTAAAGGTCTGTTGACAGTCCAGATCCGGGCGTTTCAGACCAAGACTCCCAACCGAGCTGCGGCACACAAAAAGTGACCCCAAGGGTCCAGATGTGAAGGTTTCAGGAAGCAGGTTTAGGGTTTTCAGGGTCTAGGGTTTTAGGGTTTAGGGTTTTGGGGTTTAGTGCTCGAGGGTTTAGGGTTTTAGGGTTCAGGGTTTTGGGTTTTAGGGTTTCAGGGTTTAGGGTTTTAGGGTTTTCGGGTTTTAGGGTTTCAGGGTTTAGGGTTTAGGGCTTTAGGGTTTAGGGTTTCATGGTTTTTAGGGCTTAGGGACTAGATATGAAGGTTTCAGGTACCAGAAAGCATTTAGATCATAGCATTTGAGACCTGAAGCCTCCTAGCTTGGGTATCTTGACCTGCGGGGGATAGGGGGGCTTTGGTTATCCCAACCCCTTTGGGGTTACGTCCAGTTACGCATTGTAAAGGGAAAGCAAAATTGCAAAACTGGAAAGTGAGATGGATGCTGGGGTTTATCGGAACATAGGGTTTAGGGTTTAGAGTTTGGAGTGCAGGCAGGAGCCCTATGACTATCATATGATCTTCACAGGATATGGTCGTGGTCAGAGGGGCTTAGGCTATAAACCCCTAAACCCTAAACTGCATTTCTCCGATCAAAAAGGTTCTTGCTTGCTTGGAGAGGTAGCGTGGGCCAGGCAAGTTATTCGCAATCCTTTCAACTCTAAACCCCAAACCCTAAGCCCTAAGACTTTCCACCCAAGTTCCTGTTATTCTGTGATGAAAGCAGTCCACATTTTGGTGCAACTAGGTTAAGGGTTTAGGGTCTCGGGTTCCAGGCATTCTGGTACCCCATACAGCCCCCTTTCAAAAAGGGAGTGGTCTTCATGGGATTTTTTTGTTTTCATGTCAGTTTGTCTTAGGGTAGGTGTTGGCAGTGTTGAACAAGGAGTCATGGGTTTAGGACCCTAAAATGGCATCTGCCTTGCTACGATGGTAAGTAGGAAGATAAGCATCTGGCTTGCTTCTACAAACCAGCATCCCATTTTCGCGCTCGGAAGTCTAGCCATCTGGCATAACCTGGCTGTAGCCCAGAACTCCTACTTGCCAGAAATGACCTAGTAAACCCTGCATCACCTTTACTTACTATTTCTTAGTAGGGAATAAGGGACCATAATTCCCATATAATCCCAATATACTATATCCCCTTGTTTTCTACCAAGCCCCAGCAAGTTTAGTTGTACCCTGAACCCTGAAGACAGTGCCGCGGGCTTCGATTTTTGGCTCGGTAAATCCAGCCAAGAGTTCACAACACATGAGCTTAGGGCTTTTAATTCTTGGGGACTCTAGTACGTTGTTTCTGAGCATTCCAACCCCCCAAAGTACATCTCACCTGTGAAGTTCTGTTTATGTCACACTGGTGGAAATCATGCGTCAGGAGTTGTCAGACACATAGACTATATAGCCATTGACACATCCCACATACTCCAGGTATACATCGAAAGCGCCGTGCATAGTAGCCCTATCATATACATTTTGGAGCTACGTTGGGAGCCCGAATGTGGACAGTCCTGCATTCTCCCCATGCATTTCGCAGGGGCCTATATGGTAGTTTCCCAAAATTAGGGTACCCTAATATAGAACCCAATATACTATAGTCCTTATTATTCGGGCCCCCAAAAAGGTACCCCTAATTTTGGGAAACCCCCATATTATGTGCATGTGCTAAGCCCTAACTCTTGAACCTTCATCCCAAGACCCAAATCCCGACCCCCCGAATAAACCCTAGTCCTTAAACTCCTCCACCCCGAACGGTTCGAAAAAGAGGTGCTGCAAAAAGCAAACCCGTCAACCCCTATTCCCTATGACTCCCTATGACCCAAGACCTTAAAACCCTAAACCCGTTTCTAAACCCTAAGTTCCCGTGCCTCGGCTAGCAGCTAGCTCTTGCGGCGGTATGCGGCAGCGGCTTGGCCAATAGCTTCGTGATTTATGGGCTCAGGGTGTAGCGTTTTGGGGGGATTATATGGGGTTATACAGGTTTTGGTTTAAGGGTTAAGGGTTCCGGGTTTAGGGTTTAATGCTTCCTTTCGCAAATGCATGCGGAATTTGTCCCAAATTAGGATACCTTAGCCTGTGTTTGCAGGGCCAGGAACTGCCTGGTGACCTCCAGACTGAAGAGGCGTTGTCAGTTGCTGCGTGCCATGGTTTGAACGTTGCCTGCAACGCATCTGCTGGGCCAGGACATCGATTGGGCAATCGCCGGTGAAGTAGCAATTTCCGCCTGCTCCGTGCTCAGACGAGACGAGAGGTAGCTTCCACGCCAAATTTCGCGTTTCGAATCGGCAGCTGAAGCGCGATTGCGAAGGTTGCTCCCTGTGGGATTTCTTCTGGCCGCGCAACACCTGAGCGCTTTGCGCAGCTGCAGCCCGCTGGCCTCCAAGAAGGCAGCACCCTCGATGCATCCACCGCGAAACATGTGCGCTGGATTCAGTTCCATATTACCCCAGGTCATTGCACTCGTAGCGTTGTTGAGCGCATGCTGCATCGAGCTTTTTCACCTGCATTCGGGTTGTGCAACCAACCTCTTCATATTTCCGGATGGTCAGGAGGTTATGGGGGTCTCTATACCCTAAACCCTAAACCGCGCGGTTCATCGCTTGCACCCGGATCTCTCGGGATCACTTGAGCCCGTCTAGTACTGGCCTGGGGGACACAGATAGGTTCCTGATCTTGTAGGCCATCAAATCCCCAGGGTTTAGGGTTTAGGGCTTAGGGTTTAAGGTTTATAGGGTTTAGGGTTTAAGGTTTGGGGCTTAGGGTTTGGGTGTAGGGTTTATAGGGTTTTAGGGTTTAAGGTGTGGGGCTTGGGGTTTGGGGCTTAGGGTTTGGGGTTTAGGGTTTGTAGGGTTTAGGGCTTAGGGTTATTATTAAGGGTACCCAAAAAGAGACCGCCATTTTGACAATCTACTTTGTGGTGGTTTGCATAGAAAAATTCCCCAGGTTGGCTGAGCTTGGGTTTCTGAAATTCTTGTACAAGGGCCAGACTGCACCCCCAATTTTGGGAAACTCCCATATTTATAAACCCTAAACCTTATAATCGTCTGCGATATCATCCCCTATATAACCCCCTTTAAGGAGTTTAGACTATAGCTCACACATGCCCTTTGAAGGGTACCCGTGAATTTTAACGCCTTTAATCTCCTCAGCCAGAAGCCCAACCTTCTGTACATCGTCCCTAAGGCTCTCCAGAGCCCCGAGAATTGAACATCCCTTGAACATGAAATTCTGTGGAATCCCTAGAAGCCACAAAAACCCTAGAACTCCTATATAGACTGAAAATCTAAAACCCCCTATAACAATCTCCAATCCCCTACAAACCCCACATAGTGCCAATAGCCTAGAACCCCTAGAACCCTAAACCCTAAACCCCCTTAACCCTAAACCCTACTTAGGCGGAGACCCTTGCCTGCTGCAGGCGGTGCAGGGGGCTTTGCTTGGGGCTTCAGGATTTACAAGTGCTTAGGGTTTAGGCTTAGGATTGGGGATTCAGGCTTTAGGGTTAGGGGCTTGCGGTCTAGGGTTTAGGGTCTAGAGCACAGGGGTAGGGGTTTCAGGGCTTCATTTCAGGATTCACTAGGTCCATTTTGGGGACCCCTGAACAGTGGAGAGCCATATGGAAAACAACATGGGCACTTGCACTACCCAGAGTCTGAAAGGGTGCTGGCATCCGCTATTTGTTTAAGGTTAAACCCTAAACCCTAAAACCACTTTGTAGGATATGGGTGATTTCCGAATATGGTTGCAGAAAGGCTCCCTTTGTCTTCTTCTGGGGAGGCAGGGCTTAAGGGGTTGTAGGATCTACGAATTAGACTTACGGAGGTTAAGTGAGTTTTGTTCTATAATGGCTATATAACCCTGGGGTTGCTAGGCGACCCCTTTTTTAAAACACCCATATGTTTTATGAAGTGGCCCTCCTTGCAGTCGACGGTTTTGGCCTGACTGCAGAGACAGGTTGCAGAGTTGGAAGGAGACCGCGGATACTTCTAATCTTCACGGCCCGAAGTACCCTAAACCATGGGAATTATGGTACGCTAGCCTAAGGCCTAAGGCCTAAAACCCTAAAATCCTAAACCCTAGACACTAAGCCCTAAACACTAAAGCCTAAACCAGGTCTTACAGGATCTTTTTAGTCTAAGCAGGATGATTCCTGCAACCATGCCGACACTCAAAGTCCCAAAGCCTGAATTCCAAAGGCATGAGCTACAAACTCCTCAAAAGGGGGTTTTCACCTTAAACACATGTTAAAAATGGGCTTACCAAACTGGGTTGCCATTCAGGAATATATTTAAGTTAGCATGATATTGGTATATAGGGTTGAAGGTTTAAGTTAGGATAAGACGGGTTTATAGTAAATGATAGGGGTTCCTGTTTATAGTACTTTAACTCAAGTTCCTTAACGGCAGCCCTGTAAATCCCGACCCCTTTCCAACAGGTGATGACCCGGATGCAGCGGCAGAGCGCCGCGCGCGGGCGAAGCAGCAGGAGCAAGAGGACTGAAGGGATGTGGGGGCTTTTCAGGGTGTAGGGTTTAGGCTTTGGGGTTTAGAGTGCGAAAAGACTCAGGGCTTGGGGTTTATTCCCCACCCTCGCAGAGTGGGGTTCAAGACAGTTCCGTTTTGTTTTGGACTGAGCGGGCGGGCGGGAAACCGGAGTTGACAGTATGTGAGGTGGGTTCAAGGTTCAAGGGTTATATTCCCCCTTAAGTAGATGGAGAATGGGGTATATAGCCATATTCTATCTACTTAAGGGGGACGATAAGAGCTTAGGTTTGAGAGCTCAACTTCAAGAATTAGACAATAAACCCCGAGGTATGGGATCCATGCGCTAGGTTTGGGGCTTCGTGCTTGTAGCTCTTTGGGTTCAGTGTGTTAAGTTTCAGGCGTAAGATTCGAGGTTAAGGGTTGAGTGCTCTACTCTTTGGGTTAAGCTTTGTGGCTTAAAAGTGTTTGGGCGCAGAGATCAAAACCCCCAATTCCTGTTCTTGAAATCTATAAGCTTATACACATGAGGTGAGATTTCATTCTGGTTGTTCGTGGGTGTATATAGACTTCCTAGGAGTATTGGTGGGTCGATACATGGGTTGTCCCTTAACCCTAGACCCCAATCCCAACAGCACCCAGGCCCTAAGCCACAAACCTTACCCTAACCCCTGTAGCACCCCCCAAACCCTAAACCCTAAACCCTAAACCTAAACCCCTAAACCCTAAACCCTAAAGCAACCCCAAACCGAACATCTCGATAGTTAAAACTATGGACCCCGAGTATCGGCCCTTAACCCTCGGATCCTCATATGCCTACTTGTTATCCTCTATCTGCCCTTATGAGTCCCCCCTATAAGGCCTAAAGGGCCCATATCAGGGGCCCACATTTTAAACCCTAAACCCTGAATCCTAAACCCTAAACCTTAAATCCTAAATCTTACATCCTAAACCCTAAATCCTAAACCCTCAAACTTAAGCCCTGAACCCTAAGCGCAGATGGCTCCCTATGTGTTGGGCCTCGTGATCTTCATCGCGGTGGCTGTAACTGGCGGGCTGATGTGGTGGGGCCCTCGGCTTTTTCCTACAAATGGGGACCCCTTTAAAGGGTTTCGGGTTCAGGGTTTAGGATTTAGGGTGTAGGGTTATCATATGAGCTGCTGTCAATTTTAGCCTTATTAAGGAGCCTTTGACAGTGGACACAGGGGTCCTCTTGTGGTTTAGTATAGTCCCGAACCTAGTCCCTAACAAGGAAACAGGAGAAATATTGATTGTAGTTCATATAGAGATACCTAGGGATAGCAATCCAATCATAGAGAATCATGTGGAAGGGAAACTGGAAATGGAATGGGTGCTTGAATCATTTAGCGGTGCCCTTTTGGAAGTCCGTCGAATATAAGGATTGCAGTATACGGCCCCCTATTTAGGGAAATTGGATTCAGGGTTAAATGTTTAGTTTTGGAGCTTTGGTTCAGGGTTGTAGAAGTCTGGATGTAGTTTCTGTAGTTGAGGCCTCCTCAGGTTGTTATGCTGTCCAAGATTTCGGTGGGGACCCCTCCTTTCAGAAACAGTCACACGTTCAGGGAATGCCTGCAGATTTTAGAAGGTGATAACACTCATGAAGCGACATTCCTGGTCTTAGAGGAGTTCGGTCACACTCATTTGTTGTTGTTTCTGCCCTATGCTGGGGTACACAAGGAATTCACCCCTGGACCTGAGACCCTAAGCCCAAAAGAAGCACCCAGCCCCAAACTTGTAAGCCCTACATGGTTTGCGGTTTGCTTACTGGTTCTTAGTAGGGAATAGGGGGGGATCATTCCTTCGATTAGATAGAATCAGTCGTCATCCTGCCATTTAAGGTTTGTTACATATATATATATATGTGTGTACACATAGTTGTGTATATGCGCATGTATGTATGCATGTATGTATGAATTTATCTATGTATGTATGTATGTACGTACGTACGTACGTAGGTATGTATGTATGTATGTATGTATGTATGTATGTATGTATGTATGTATCTATGTATCTATGTATCGATGTGTCTATGTATCGATGTGTCTATGTATCGATTTGTCTATGTATGTATGTATGTACGTATGTATGTATGTATGTATGTATGTATGTATGTATCTATGTATCGATGTGTCTATGTATGTCTGTATGTATGTATGTATGTATGTATGTATCTACCTATCTATCTATCTATCTAATCTATCTATCTATCTATCTATCTATGTATCTATGTATCTATGTATCTATGTATGTATGCATGCATGCATGCATGCATGTATGTATGTATCTATCTATCTATCTATGTATGTATGTATGTATGTATGTAGACCTAGCGTACGTGAGTAATTATAGTTACCATAATTCGCA
>CAJNIZ010012126.1:0-10258 GCA_905231905.1 Symbiodinium pilosum | reverse complement strand
TATTTGGAGCCTTAGGGTAAGCCCTAAACTCTTATCCTAAACCCTAAACCCTAGACTCTAAACCCTAAACCCTAAACCCCATAGAACCCCATTATGGTAGCTTCCTTTTTCTTTTCCATTATACCTGTAAAACCCCAATATTTTGGAGCCTTAGGGTATCATTATTGCGCGCTCATCTCTATGGTTGTTGACTACTCATCTGCTACCTCAACTCACGTGAGCTATAGTCTAAACTCCTTAAAGGGGGTCATATAGGGGAGTATATAGGGGATTATTATAGGGGTTATTAAAGGGGATACTAGAAGTTTAGACTATACCTCATGTTAAAAGTTGAGAATCTTGTGGATTCAGAGGGGTAGGACGTGGTAGTGTAAGGGTTACAGGGTTTGGCGCTAAGGCCTCAGAGTCCTTGTTACGAATGCTTGCCGCATCTGAACAGACCCATATATGCCCGCACAAAGTATACCAAATCGACATCCTTCAAGCAATCAGCGCCACAAACGAACCTCTCAGAAGATTCGCAGTAACCATATGAACGTGAATGATTACAATGATTGCAATAACATCTTGCTTGTCTTCAGTATAGAAGAACACATTAATTACCAAGGTATTCTTGGGGGTTCAAGGTGCTTATACCCCAGTCCTAATTGGTACTTATGACCTGGTTATAACCACATTAGGAGGCTCCGTGGGTTTATATCTGGGTTTCAATTACCCTGAACCTCCCAGTAATGTACTGAAGGGTATTCATTGCAGGGATGTGAGGTTGCTGGTAATCCCGTAAGCAGGTCCGTTCCTCGTCAGGCCCCAAAAGGATGCCTAAGCACCCCCATAACCCAACATGGGTCAGGCTCAGGGTGTACGGCTCAGAGTTTACGGTGTTCTAGGGCTTAGGGTTAGGGGTGTTAGGGTTCAAGGTTCGGGGCGCAGCATTTCCTTGCATCGCATCGTATCCCTCTCGAATTCCCTCTGTGAAAATCTATGTGATAGAGGACGGCCTGCAACCTCTCCCAGCAGAATTTAAGGGTTTGGGGTTTAGGGTTCAGGGTGTAGGGATATTACCCTCAAATAATGGATAATCAAATGGAAAATGAAATGGAAACTGGGATAAAATCCGGTGTTTATAGGGATACATAGAGATAGGTATGAGGACATCCAGGTTATAATTGGCAACTTTCGTACAGTCTCTTATGCCTGCTAGTATAGAAAACGCTAGTGTGTTGTAGCATACTGACCTAATGCAAAACCCCCAAACCCTTAAATCATGCCAATCCCTAGTATATATCCCTGTATATCCCCATCTATCCCCATATATAGGCGAATATCCCCAGATATTAATATCCCCCATATACCTCTACTAGCACCAGGACACGACCCCTAAGCCCCGTGCCCCAAAACCAGGCCTCCCTGAGCCAACCCGATGCGACGTGAACAAGGCTCAGGGTTTGTGGGGTTTATGGGGTTTATAGGATTTATAGGGTTGAGGATTTTAAGGTTTAGGGTGTGGGATTCAGGGCTTAAGGCGTTTCATCGCACACGGATGATAGACAATGCACAGATGGCGCCACCCCACTCCCAGCATTTTGTAGGTAGCGGCACGTCCTGCGCCCAGCGAGCCCCATGAACATTGTCCAAAAATGCATGGCAACTGGGGTTTCTTGAGTCCGGCCCTCCAGAAATTCTAGGCCTTTCGGGGCCTCAGCCTTAGGCGGGTGTTTGTAGATATCCGGCTTACTGCAAATGTACAGGAAGAGCCCGAAGGGCTCCATTCCTCGCCTATGCAGGTCGTGTTGGAACGTAGGGTTTAGGATTCAGTATCCCCCTTAATAATGGAGAATCGAATGGAAAAGAACATGGAACATGAAATGGAAACTGGGCTTTTATAGGGGATTATAGGGTTTAGGGGGGTTTGGGGTTTTGGGGCCACAAGTTGGCAGGGTTTCGTGTTTTATGCGATAGGTGGCTGTGGGGTTGAGGGGTGCAAAGTGAGATGGAAGAACTGGGTTGCTGTGAAGGAATTTAAATTCAGTTACTACATTGGGGAAACCCTATTATTTACTATATATACTCATTATGGTAACTTAATTTAAGGTCCTTAACAGCAACCCAGAGAAAGGACCAGCCGGGTTGCTTGGAGGGTCAAAGAGGCTTACTGAGTCTGCTACGTATTAATAATGGGCAGAACTGGGGTCGTTGCTTGGCCTATAGGGGTCATATGTATACTTACTCAGCGCCTCTAAGCCCCCAAGCTTCAGGTTTCATATCCGTAGGTTTTGACAATTGGGGTCCACAGCCTTTGATATAGGGTACAATACGATGTCTCAGCTTTTTTTTGCGGGTGTCTTTTGTTGGTTTTATTCAACATGATTTGTCACCAAAATGTTTTTCACACGACTGTCACTGTTTTCTTATTTTCCTAAGGTGTGAAAGAGTTTTTCGCATTTAGAGCATTGCATGTTAGGTTCCGGGTTTGCGTTTTAGCGCCAACATTGCGGACGGTGTTGAAGGTTCGAAGTGGCAAGGCTCTGGGGCTTGGAGCTCTTTTTCAAAGCGGTTCAAGCAAGGTTATGAGGGCTTAGGATGTCAGCTTGCGACTTTTGTGTTTTGTGCATCTTGGTTTTGAGGTAGGTTGTTGGCAAAGGTGAAAGGCCCTGCCGTGACATGTCAAAGCCACGGAAGTACAGGTATCCATGAGGAATGCCCCATCATATCAGATGCTGCTTTCCTGGCCCATACTGATTCACATGCAGCCCGTAAGAACCCTGTTTCAAAATGTGTTTGCCATCCTTTATTCGAGCCTGTAATCTTAAACGCTAGATCTTAATCCCTGACTCCTAAATCCTGGGCACCCCACGCCCTGAACCCCAAATATCCCTATAGAACCCCGGTAAACACCTAAATATCCTCATAAAACCCTTATGAACCCCATCAAACAGATACATAATTGCGAAGCCCGAAGCCCTGAACCCTGAAGCGCAGGCAAATACAAGTTCTATTCTGTATAGGGTAAGAACAAAGCAGCAATGAAAAAAGGAAAAGACAAGCCGCACACAACCCGTACAAAATTCGGTCAAATCTCCCGACCTGAACACTATACAACTTGTGTAAACCTTAATCTGTAGGCTCTCCATGGCTTTGCACTGCTCTTCGACTTTACCCGCATCTTTCTGGTCTTCACGCTAACAGCTGTGGCTGCTTAGCCGAACTGCAGTATAGTTTTAGGTTTAAGGTTGAGGTTTTTATCTTGAGGGTATGGGGGTAGTTTTCTCCTTTGGGTTTAGGGTTTAGGGTGTTTACCTAGGGTTGTATTTGTGGCCGCCAATTACCTCAGTCTCATGATTTAGACCTGTCCATGAGGCGATAGTAACTGTAACTGAACTGAGGATGCGGTAGGGATTAGGATCTTGGTTGATTCTGGGCTTTAATTTGGACAAATTTGGTTTCTGTTTTTTGCAATCGTCAAGAAAATTTTGTAGCAGCTAAGGAAGTAGATGAATAGAGGGGTTGAGTGGCTGTTTAGTGTCGAAAAGTTTCAGCAAATATTCATGCCAACCACTGACGATAATGCTCAACCAATCTGGGTCCGAATCTCCAAAGCGGTAGTTTCCAAAATTAGGGTCCCACTTCAGTACCCCTGATTACTAGCTCCGCAATATAATGCATAACCAAAAGGGGACCATAATTTTGGGATTAATTCCATTAACAGCTGGATAATATAGCCCTTGTTATGGCACCCTATTATAAGCGAAAAGGGGCCCATAATTTTAAGAACCACCTTAAACCGTCTACAGTGCCAATTCCGGTGGCGGCCTCCGCGGCATGTTTTCCCACAAGAAAGTCCCCATCAGCCCCCAAACCCGGTTTAGGGTTAAGGGACCGCGCTTGAATCTAAGCCAATCCCACAACTGTCAAAAAGCCTAAACACCAAACCCTTAACCCTAAATTCTCACCCCTAAACCCCAAACCCTTAAGCGTGTACTTGCTAGGCGGCCACTTGAGAGGGGGATTGGGGGTGTAGGATTTAGGGTTCAGTGTTTTGGAGTATTCAGGGTTTAGGGGTTTAGGATTTATAGGGTTCCATCTACGGCACCCGATGCGCAGACCCCTCGGATCCATTTTTGCCCCGGCGCTCAAAACCTAAACCCTAAACCCTAAACCCTAAACCCTAAGCTAAGCACACAGTGGAAACCTTATGTCCAAGAGCCCTAGCTCCCAACCCTAGACCCCAAACAATAATCCTTGAGCCCTAAACCTTAAACCCTAAACAACCCTATAAAGCCTAAGCAACTCTAGGTCACCATTGACTTGCATGACGCCATTTCAGTTATTATATATGGCATTTTCCAGCAATTGGGCAACCCCAACATAGACCCAAAAACGCCATAATCCTCATTATGGGAGCCCCAAGATCAGACCTCCAATTCTTGGACCCCCCCCTATCTAGCGTTAATATGTCACCTTAACCAAAGTATCTTGACAGCAGCTCAGCTTTTGGTGGAGATATTGAAGCAGCCAAGGTTGGAACGATGTGTCCTGGCTCCATTTAGCACTGAGCTCAAAGCCGAGGGCTCTAAGTCTATAGGTAACCCTAAACCCATTGGGCCCTAGTTTCTAGAAATATGGGGCTATGTAGGGGTTAAATAGGGCCATATAGGGATACATAGGGATAGTGGAAAAGAAAATGGAAGTTATTATTTAGGGTTTAGGGTTTAGGGGTACATTAGGTGGACCCCCCCCACCCAGTAATAGTGACTACAAGGAATAGTAAGGATTATATCAGAGTCCTCTTATATTCCTATTGTACCACTACTACAGGGTGGGGGGTCCTCCTAATCTATAGGTAACCCTAACTCATTGGGCCGTAGTTTCTAGAAATGGTGCCTAATGTGAGATCTTTAGATCCCTATAAGGTAATGGAGAATTCGGAGGGTCTAGGGCTTAAGTTTTTTGGGGTTTAGCCTCCCAATTCAGACCCAGTGCTTGTTATGTGACTCCTGCAGTATCGTTCTTGCAGGGCTCAGGATTGCCAAAAGAAGTCAATATGCCAGTAGCGAGCCTCTAGAAAAAGAAGCCACGTGGCCAGCTTGGAAGTTTAGGCTCACATGTATGTATCTCATGTAACCCCTCAAAGGTTTACCGGTTCACATTCATGTATCTTATATATATCCCCTCGAAGGTTTACCAAAGCCATTCTATTCCCCTCATACCAGTATTAAACACCCCCCCCTCCGGCAGCACATTTGTGCACAATATGGGTCGGGAGGGTGGCATATTTGATGTTAGGGGTGGGGGGAGAGCTGTTGTTCAACATTAGTATCCCCTAAACCCAAAACCGATTATCACCTAAGACTTGCCCTAAACCCTAAACCCTAAACCCTAAGACTTGCATGAAGGTATGCACGCTGGTGGGAGATGCGTCGCCTCGCGGGGACTGTGATGGGAAGCATCCAGGACACAGGGTCCCTTAAAAAGCGGGTTTTGGGTTTAGGGCTTAGGCTTAGGGTTTAGGATGGTATTGGGTGGGGTTCTAGGATCCCTTTAAAGGGGCTTAGGGTTAAGGGTTTGGGAAAAAGAACATAAGTATTAGTTCTTTGCGAGGATATCCCTGGGTTAGTTATAAGGGGTTGTACATTGGATGCGTGCCTCCAGTGTTCACTCGCAGCTACCTACATGGAAATGGCATGAAATTAGATGGAAGGATGCAGGGGGTTATGAAGGGGTTTTAGTGTGTTGAGGGTTTAGAATATATCTTCATACTGTATGGGCCCAGGGCCCCTTTTTGATAAATGCAGAACCCTAAACCCTTCACTTTTTTTCTGGGTTTGGGATAGCGGCTACTGAAGCTCTAACTTTCTGGCTTCTACTCTGAGGATTCAGAGAGCGCAGTGCGCAGTTCTAGGCATTTAGATGGCTTGCACACGTTGTGCCGCAATCTTGGTCCATGCTTCCGTGCTTCAAAAATCAGGAGCTCACCATTTCATATGTTTTGCATTACAAAAATTGGTTGTTTAGGGCTTATTGTTTTCAGGGTTCGGGGTTTGGGGTTTAGGGTTCAGGGTTTGATGTACATGTTGACATTTGCGCTAGTCATGCAGTAACAGTAACAAGATCGCAGATGTGCAACAACACTAATACATACCAATTGTGATGCTAGCGTCTGCAGCTGAATTGGAAAGCCCTAAACCCTAAAAGCCTAAAACCCTATACCCTAAAGGAATCCAGTGGATTTCTTGTTTTCGAAAATGAGGTATGTCGGTTCGGGTCCAGGTAGCTTCCCCTAAACGAACATGGAACCGCATGCAGGCTTCCTTGCGACCGGAGAGTAGTCTACGAGGAGCCTGAATTGAGTAGTATGTTATTTGGGGATACATATGGTACCCACAATAGAATAAGATTATATCCTCCCTTTGGGTATTGTTTTTTATATAAGGAATTTAGGAACGTAACCTTATTAGGTTCAACCACCCCAAAAAAGCGCTGCTCAATTGAGATTGAATGTGAGTTTGGGGGGCACTTTGGGGCTCAGGCTCTCCATGTTTTGGCTCAGGCTATGGGGCCTATAGGGGTAATATAGGAGATATATGGGGATATTGTGTCCCAATAGTGGGAATCAAATGGAACAGAAATTGGAAAATTAAATGGAAACAAACCCTAAACCCTAAACCCTAGCGAATACACCTTGAACTGCGCCATCACCTAGCTTCCCACGGCAATACTGCCTGACACCTTTGAGCTTTACACCCAGGCCTGCTGCTTAAACCTTTAAAGCCCGCGGTTTAGGGTTGAGGGTTTAGGTTTTGAATCTACGGGCACTACCTCAACCTTGGATTCCGTACTAAACCCCCCAGCCTATGTCTTGCAACATCAGCACCAGGATACTTCCATCATCATTGCCACCTACATCCATGGGGAGGACACTGCTGACGCTCGGGCATCTTCAGGTTTCTGGTGTCACCTGGATTTAGGGTTGAGGATTTCGGATTTAGGGGTTAGGGTTGAAATGAGGGTTTGGGATATAGGATTTAGTGTTGAGGATTCAGGATTTAGGGTCTAGGGTTGAGGGTTTGGGATTTAGGATTCAGGGTTTAGGGACTAGGATTTATGCTTCGGGTTGAAGGTTTAGACTCTCATGAGCTGCTGTTAAGGAACCTCATTCAAGTTACTATGAGAGTGAGACACACATGTACGTGTGTATACAGGTGCAGAAATGGTGAGTTATATGGTTTGCTTACAATGCTAGCTTCATAGTATTCTTCAACATCAAGCAACTCAACCCCGGTTTCCATTTCACATTCCATATTCTTGTCCATTTGATTCACCAGGATGGTACCCTAACCCCAAACCCTAAGTCCTAGACCCTAAACCCAAAACCCTAAACCCTAAACCCTGCACCCCAAACCCTAAGTCCTAAACCCAAAACCCTATAATGCTCATGTTATAGTAACTTCACGAAGCTCCTTATCAGCCAGCCACGCATTCAGGGTATATCTTTATAGGGGTGTCATAGGGGATATATACGGGTACAGAATGGTTATATAGAGGTATAGAGGGGTTATATACGGTTTTCACAGAGGTATGTATTGCGTGCTTTGGGTAATTAGCTGAGTTTGAAAGTAAAGACAACACCACAGAAGCTGGAAGGTAACCCTAAACCCTAAACCCTAAACCCTCTTTAGGGTTTAGGGTTTGGGTGCTCTTTGGAGCAACTAAGGCACAAATCCTAACCTTGAAACACTAGACCCTCAACCAAGACCTCTTGGCCCTAACCCCGGGATGTGGAGGCGTGTCAAATCATGGTGCCCTGAGGGGTTTCTCGTGAATACAGGGAGTGAAGGAGGCTATAAGAGGCTCCATTTTGAGGGTGTTTTCTTATTCAGCACAGCCTACAGATGCTTCTCATACAACCAGAAGACTTGGGCAACGCCAACCCTGAAACTAGGATTTCCAGGTCTAGTGTAGTATTCGATCATCAAAGGGAAAATCACATGGCCATTGGGTTTATATAGTGTTTTACAGGATTACATAAACTAGGGTTTATGCAAAAGAAAATGCTGGATTGCCGCGAGGGTTTTGTTCAGGGCTTAGCTGAACGGACTCATAGAGTTGCACCCGCCGGTCTCTGATACTCTTGCCAATTGTAAACGCCTTCATAATTAGCAATCCCTAAACCCTAAACCCCTAAACCCTAAACCCTAAACCCTTAAACCCTAAACCCATATTCCTTCATATTCCCACCCTTGTAGAATCACGGTATGATACAACCCCAGCCGATTACAGGCCCTCCTGTACACTACTTGTAAGAACCTATATGGGGGTTTCCCAAAATTAGGGGTACCTTTTTGGGGATCCCTATAATAAGGACTATAGTATTTTGGGGTCTATATTGGGGTCCCCTTATTTTGGGAAACTACCTTATAAGTTCACTTTCCGTTTGAATGTCCTTTTTTGCAGTCCGTTCTCCAGTAGTCGAACCCGCAAACACTCTATACTCCTTGATACAGCCCCTGTACAGCCCCTCTAAACCCTGTAAAGGCCCGATTCTTACTCTCAAGCTGACTCTTTCGACTGAGGAATTGCAGTGTGACCTTGTGCGATACCTGAACTTAGCGCTCATCCTCCTTTACATCCAGGCACGGAAGGTGTAAGTAGTCGTGCAACTAGGCTATATAAGATACATATATGTGGGAGCATCGAAAATGAAAATGTTGGTATATACATATATAGTGACATGTAGGCGTTCGTAGGGATGTATAGGTTTTAGGCTTGGGAGTTTCAGATTTAGTGTTTACACTCGAACTTACCTGGGGTTAGTACGGAATCAAATAACATATTACATTGGGAGTATTTCGAGATTATTTTCTCATGTTCCCTCCTAACCACCAGTAAGGGAGCCTCCTCCAGGCTACCCACGGAGTTTCTATCTTCGGCAGTTTAGCTTGAACATTCTGGGAAGCTATTGGATGAGCTTCGAGATCCATGGTCTTACCTCACCCTAAACCCGAAACCCTAAACCCTAAACCCCTAAACCCTAAACCCGAGAGCCCAAACCCTAAAGCCTAAAGCCTGCCTAAATCTCTGCACGGATTCTACGGCTTGCCCTAGGTTTACCATGAACCCCCTCCCCAATATGGGTGGTTGTCAAAATTATGATCCCTTTTTGGGTACCCTAAATATCAGGTGCCGTATTATAATAGGGATCCAAAAAGGGACCATCATTTTGACAACCACCCATGTGTACTTCCCCCATGGATCAGTAAGCTTGCTGGAGCTTGAAGGCATAGAGAGATTAGGATTTAGGTGTCTAGGGGGTTTGGGTTCAGGGGCGTCGGGTTGAGGGCCATATAGTTCGGAATGTAGCTGCGGGGCTTGCAGGCCCCCATATTCGCAAATCATGATAATGTAATTGCTAGAAAATAGACACATTAGCAGATGAACAAGCCCAGCGTGAAATGACATCTGCAGTTGCTAGAATCCTTCAGAAGGGCGCACCAGCTGAAGGGATCGATGGACTCCCCAACCCCCCGCGTGAAAACACAGCTGCAAACCAAGAGTTTTATAGTCTGGATGAGCTCAACATGGTCCTTAAGAAATTGTCCCTTGCAAAGGCAGCGGTGAGCTGTCCTATTGCAGCAGTCAAAGCAGAGTCCATGTCTGGCAGACGGCTTACCCTGAAGTTGTGCAATTTAGGACGGCTTTGCGCAATGGCCCCGTCCCTGTGGTGCACTCGCCATGTCACCCATGTTAAGAAAAGTGGTCCTCTCGTTGTCTCCTCTTGTGCCCAGCTAAGACCCATAAGTAAGGCAAGCGACATGGCTGCAGTTCAGGATTCGCTGTGGCTCCTGCGAGCTAAGCCATTTATCGAAAAATTTACTGGCGACCTCCAATTTGGAGGAAAATATGACTGCATTGCCTTGGTCATTGCACTTTCCTTGCACGTTCACCTTCGCAGTTTTCAGGGTCTTCTTTCGTACCTCCTTTTCGCCGATGTTAAGTGGGCATTTGACACTGCTAACCACTCGCTGATGCTTCTTTCTTGTTTTTGGGCTGGGGTGGTTTGTAAGGAGTGGTGCCTGTTGCATGATTTCTTTGCGCAAGATCACGCAGTAATCGCTTTTGCCGGTTTTTTGTCCCACATGATGTGCTTCGCGTCAGGCATACCTCAGGGGCGGAGATTTAGTTTGCATGCTTTTACTGCCTCAATGCAAACCTTGCGACATACCTTAGATGAGGTTGCTGCTACCTCCAGAACTTGTCTCCC
>CAJNIZ010012125.1:31633-101419 GCA_905231905.1 Symbiodinium pilosum | reverse complement strand
ATGGGGGAAAATTATATAGGGCCCCGTATTATAATAGGAACCGAAATATAGGACCCCGTATTGACAGTAATTTAGGACAATCCCCATATCACAATTCAACTGCATCTGCGACTTTGCGGTAGTGTGTGCGACAAATGATCTGCGGCTTAGCAGTTTAGCAGGGTCAATAGCCAATCTCAATTTGACGTGTACAGCACATGGGGTGAAACGGCCAAGCGAATGGAACGCGTTCTGCAACACTCCAGAAGGTCGCGTCGCAAGTTGCCGTTGCTGCTTGGCTCAACATTGCACGCTTTCAACGTACAAACTGGCTGAACTTTCGGAGTCTAAGCACGTTTAGTTTTTAGATTTGAGTCAGCGCTTCTGACTGATTCAACCTTGTCCTTGGTTGGTTTGGTCCTCCAGTCACTGGGCGAACGTGTGGATGGCCTGTTGTCAGGTTGCACCATGTCCGCTAGCACAGCGATTTCCACGCCGGAATATCCATCAGCCACATGTTTCCAAGATGCTCTTCTATTGGATCCTGCATTCTTAGCCGGGCTCGGCAAACATTGCGCCGCTTTGCACTCTTGCATTGCCCCTTTCAGGTGCAGACGCCTTGTGCACGCGGTTGTAAGCGGACTCTCGCACCACCTGCAGCCAGATGCTTGAAGATTGTCTCGTGCAAATCAAGTCCAACCAAGCCTGCCTGGGTGGTATCTTCCATGGTAGCAGGTGCGCGCGCGAGATTGACAAGCTCCTGAGGCGATGATTGCTGAGCTCGCTCGCTCTGAGAGACTGAAAATCTGCGCTACTGTACAAGTTCTTCCTGTGCAAGGAACTCATTGCATCGCTCCGCAGAGAACTTTGCGGTTGCCGTCTCCTTGATACTCGGGACTGTCGAAGCAGGCAAAAGCAACGGCAAATCACAAAGCTTTCTCCCCATAGCACCAGCACACACTGAGCCAAGACCGCGACCAATAGTCTACTGCCCACTGCTGAAATTGAAAGTCTTCACGCGCTGTTAGCGACCTTGCTGCCATTCACTTTACTCGGTGCCGTCAAAGAGTCAAGCAAAGGGAGATGCCTGTTGAAATGTGGGATGTGAAGCTCTCCTTCATTGATTAACACCTGCTGCAAAGCGCACGCTGGGGCACGGGCACCCTGCGTGCTGAGTTCAGAGAGGCGCTTCAGTGACAGCTCTCCAGCTTTGGCCATCAACGCTATGCCCTCACAAAGTTGCAGGGCTGAGTTCCAACGAGCAAATTGCTGAGTTCTCTCCAGAACCAAAAAAAACCTGGCGAAGCCTGCAAGGCCGCCACCCTGGGCGTCTGCACCGTGTTGGCAGGATCCTACAATTCAATTCCCTCTTGCGAGTACCTTATTACTGCTCAAGGGCTTCTTCCTGCGGAGAATGTTCTGCCAGCCGTAGCTTTGCCATGTTTGCGGCGGCGGCCAACAAAGATCGGCTGGTGAAGGCCATCGATGCACCTTCGCTCGGACTGCTGCAAAGTGACAAATGACCTTCCGCATCGCAGGACTTTTAGCCCTCAAGCTATGAAATTTCTGCATGCAGCTCGGGCTGAGGCAGCTCCAGCCAGCGTTTGCCAAGTTCTGGGGCTCTGGATCATGGATGATGTCCATAACTGCAGAAACATCCCCGAATCGCATTGCAAAAAGGAACCACTGGTTCAACTCGTGCGATCACTTGGCCTTGCCAAGCCAGCGCATGCACTACCTCAGCAAACACATGGACTGTGCTGAGAGCTCGGAAGAACCCGTGGGTAGTGGAGGGGGGTGAGAATGGGCCTGGGGTTGGTGGTGGTACGTTGGTGGTACGTTGGTGGTAGGTTGGTGGTACGTTTGTGGTGGCATTGGCGGGTGGCGTTTGGCGGATGGCAGTGGCCTCGGCAGTGGCGGTGGTGATGCGGAGCAGTGCGGGCGGTGCGAATGGCACAACTTCACGAATGGCAAAGCTGAGCTGTTGGCCAGCATGGTACGAAAAGCTTGTCCGGCAGGGCTTTGTAACATGTTTGCACAATCCTGTTGGAACGGCTTGACATGAACTGGGTGAATTCAATTCAACCTATTCAAATAATGCTGAAGTGTTGAAGTGCATGCTGTGTATGGAGAAGCACTGTAAAGCATGGGTGCGCTGGTGGCCACCTTCTGCCCTGATGAAGCGCTGCATTGGCGTCCCAAAGTGCCTGCGCGCCGAGCTGGTGGAGTTTGTCCATGGCCGACCGGGAGGTTGCCACATGTAGAAGCAAGCCATGCTACCTGCGAGTGCAAGGTGTTTTCCCGAAGTCTCTGAAGGAAAGTTCCCGCTCTCAAAGTTTTTTTTCCGGGGGGTGAGCAAATACCGTTTCTTTGTGTTCGCGAATCGTCCGCGAGTATCACGACCTTTAACTGTCTTCACTTTTGGACATTTGCGTGTTGAGAGTGTCAATGATCGCAGGATGGGGCCCCTGCGGGTCGCGATCCGTGTAACTGTCGCCACTTCGGGGCCCTGGTTTTCTTGTCGCCTGTGAGAGCGAGAGACTAAGGAGACGGGAGAGATGCGACTGGGCGAGTTGCCACTTTCAGGCCCTCGCCGCGTGCGCGAGAGCGAGGAAGAGAGAAAAAGAGAGAGAGAGAGAGAGAGAGCGGGGGGAAGAAAGGAGAGAGGTTATGGCAACGGGTGTTCTGTTTTGTTGCTGCATACTGCCTGCTGTGCGGTCGGCTTCGGCTCTTCCACGGTAATTATATTGGACGGTATCAGTGCGGTAGTTTCTTATGGTCATCGTACCGGTACTGGAGGCCGGAACCCCGGGCTGCCATGACACCAAAGGCGACAACAGGCCAGGCAATAGCGATCCGCTGCGCGCTTGCGGTTCCGCAAGATTTGGAACATGGAAGCTGGCCTGAGAGGAAAAACGACAGGCCCGGAGGCGAAAGCCTGGCCCAGAGGGCAGCTCCGTCGTCCAAGGCGTGGGTGGACTTGTCGGAGACTGAGCAAGTCAACATTATCTTAAGGATTCCTAAGGAAGTTTCCTGGCTCCTGCGCGATGATCACTGCGAGGTTGCTGTGCCGAACGTGGGAAAAGCGTTCGACGCGCTGCATGGGCGGCAGGCTGCTAGAGGCCGGGCTGCCCAATTCCCGATAAAGATGCCTTAGCTCGATGCTGCAAACATGGTGGAGGAAGACAAGGAGCTTGCAGCCATGTTTCAGGTCTTGCTCCGTTCCTGGAAGGAGGTAGAGACAACCAGGAAATTTGCGCTTGAAGCAGCGCGGGTTGCTCCGGGAGAGCGTGGCGTTTCACCGCATGGGTGCACGCTCATGGAGGCAGGCCTGCCGAATTCTCCGATGATAATGCCTTGGCCCAGCGCACCTAAACACCTGCAAGCAGAGGAATAGGATGACCTTGTAGCCATGTCTCAGGACTTTCCCCACTCCTCGAAGCAGGCAGATGCTGCTTCGGGGCAGTCCGTGTGGCTCTGCCGGCATTTATATTGAAAGCCATGATGATGGCCCTCCCTCCCTCACCGGGAGCCTGTGTCGCCGTGTATGTTGAGCCCCCGAATCTGGCCGATCATGTTGCTGACTCACTTTCTTGGCAAAGCTTCTCACTTGCATCCATGGGTGTGCTCTTCGCATGACCTTCGAGCCCTGCTGACATCGTGACAGAAAAGGGACATAAATTTTGAAGCCACCCGTCATGGTTCGCTGTTCCATCTACCGCAGTTCAAAATGTTCGGAGAAGACGGGATCAGCTTCTATGAGAACGTGGGGCCATTAGACTGTTGGACTACCTAGGAGGCGGGACCCCAGGTGCAGATTCAGGGCATTTGACCCCAAAGAGTCTCACTCATGTGAACGTTGCAATGTCCAGCAAAAAGTGGTTTTCATTCTCTTAAAGTCTTTTGAAGCAAAAAAACCCTTCTGCGGCCCAGAGCGTACAATTTTTGGCATCTTGCGCATTGTGGCCTCCACAGAGATTCCCCGAACTTCTTCGCTTCCACGGCGTATCTTTTGCTCATGGAATACTCTGGGATGAGGATGAGCTGCTCGCTCTTTACAGTTGCAACGCTTTGCGTGGCACATGGGCTTGGAAATTGCACTCCGCCTACTGCGAACCTTTCGCGAAATTCCTGCCCCGAGCTTCGAGAACCGAACCACATCGTGGGTCTTGCTGTCAATGTCATGGATTGATTTGTGTTCGATTTTGTATGCACCCTCGTCGACCCTTCTGCAAAGCCATCTCTTTCCTCGAAGCTTCCGCGACCTTCCGCACCTCGAAGCTTCCGCGACCTTCCGCGCGGCCACAGTCCGGCGCACATTTTTGATACTGATCACAAGTTTTGTGTCGCCAACAATAACGGAAGATTAGCGGAGAAAAAAAGATGCTAATCTTTGCACTCAAGCCTTCTATCAACAGCTAGAACATTGGGCGGGGTCAATTCAATACATTCCTTAAGCCAAGCAAATAATAATGACATTTTTCACTCGTATATCTGCAGAGAGGATAAGTGTTGATGGCAGGTATGCTGTCCCTCCTATCAGGAATCCTACTCTGATCCTGACACATTGCTGGAGTGTCTCCACAAGATACACTAATGTGTGAATTACCTTAAGGGTAGCTACATAAAGCATGTCTGCAGACTGTAGGAGGTTCTCCTCTTTTCCGCGCCCTACGAACGCTCACTGCACGTGCCTTGAGCCACCATGAAGGTGGTGACAGAAAGGAGTCTCAGCACACACACAGCAGAATACCTGCAAGATCACTACATGAAATCACACCCCCGCTGTGTTGAGAACCTTTCTGTGGGGTTCAAAAACGGCGGATGACATACTCTTCTCATAACGCCATCAAAGTGAATGTCTTTGACATGTCAAGCACTGAGCACCGCAAACCCTGGGTTGTCCCTTGGAACGAAAGCGTGCAGCTGAGTCAAACGTCTATTGACGAATACAACTCTCGGTTCGCAGGTTCAAGGGGCTGGAGACCGCGCAGTTCATGTAACTCCTTTCTACCCGATTTAGTGCAGTAGGTAATCCTGATTTGGGAGTCTTCCAGAACTTGCCGAACGGCATCCACTTGTGCACCAGATGTACTGAGCTTTGTCAACCCATCAGCCAACATATGAGAACCATTAACCCAGTACGTCTGAAACTTATAATCCACAACCAGATCGTACAATATCTGATACACAAGTGACTGCATCTTGACCCCTTGTCGTGAAGATGGTTTCTCTGTTTGGATAGAGTCATAAAGACCCTTGTTGTCAGTTACAAGAGCTCTGAGCATAGACCCTTTTGTTAGCTTATCCTTCACCTGTCGAGCCTTTAAACCATGGAACACCTGTTCATACAGCAACAACAGATTGACTGAGGAATCTGCAGAAATGGTAGCCGCTTGAAGTTCTGACGCATAGCTCGACCATACAGCCCTATCTATTTTACAGCTTGAGTAATCAGCCAACACTGCTGACACTTGCTTACCTGATAGGACATCCTTAGGGGCCCAAAAGGAAATCGTCCCGGATTGGGAGTGACCAGATGGCCTGGAGGTATGGCCAGCGTCCGTGAACACTACCAGAGTCAGGTCTTCCCAGTTTTCTGCAACTTTAGCAAAGGTAATGCTGTAGTCACGGGCCTGAAGTGTCCTCACGATCTTGTTTAGGGAGACCAGGTGATTCTTCTCGGGTCTAGATCCATAGGAGGCAAAATGGGAAACATCATAGGCTACATCAGGTCTGGTATTAACGGCCACCCAAAGTAGAGCGCCAAGTTGGGACCAGAACGAAGTTTGCCCTTCCCTGTCTAGAGCTCCTTCTGCCAACTTACGTGTGGGGACTTCCTTAAGTTTTGCCACATAATGAGCTTGATCGATGGTGATAACACGAGTCTGGGGGTGCTGCTTAACGTTTAAACCGGTGTAGAGAACGGGAGCTGTGTCAGCGTACTTGCGTTCACCAAACGGCAGTCGCGCCACGAGCTGTGCCATTGCCTGTTCGAAACGAGGATCTACACTGGAAGAACAGCCAGCCACCAACAGATCATCGACGTGAGCACCAACGATACCGAGAACACGGCCTTCGCGCCGAAACACGTACACGCACCTATCAGAGGGTACCTGTTCGAAACCACAAGCTTGGAGCTCGGTTGTGAGCCTACGGTACCATGCCAGAGGGGCTTCACTCAAACCATACGGTACCTTCTTAATTCTGGCTATGATATCGTCCCCAAAACCTTGCTCACGAACTAGGTCCTTAGGCAACTCTGTATAGATAGGCTTGGTACGGGAAGTCTGGTCCCCCGCTAGGAAAGCAGTTTTGGCATCAAGGGTAAAAACACGATATTGGAAATGACTAGCGACAGTAAAAATGGCGTGACGCCCTTGTCTGGAAAGTGTGGGGCTGGCGGTGCTAAACTGGCCTAGATCGGGATCTCTAAAACCTCTAATCACTAGACGAGCCTTAGCTTTAGAACCATTAGGTCCTGCATGAACCTCGCCAGGCACAGACTTCCATGTCAACACCCAACGGGATGCGATTATACGTTTGGGGTCAACACCATAACGGCTAATAAGTTCAACAACGTCGTTATTTACCCATTGGGACCACTCGGCCGCTTTTGCGACCCTAAACATTTCTTTCTCTTCAGAAGTCAAATGGCGTTCCGTCACCTCAACTGCCCGCTTGCGAGCCATTGAAGCATTCAACGCCAACTCTCGAACAAGATAGCAGATTGAAAGTTCATCCGTAATTTCATCTAACTCCACGTCGAAGGAAAGACCTATGGAGGTACTCTCATAGTCATGCTCTTGGGACTTCGTGAACCATGCCTCTTGTGAGTGATCCGAAGGCTCTCCCAAAAAATCCGAAAAGGAAAGAAAGCTACTCTCACGTGGCGGTGGGGTACGACTACGAACACGTGATTTCGACTCTTGACCTGTACGAACAGTAGGCAAGCCCTCACTAACTAATGAAATCAACGGATCCTCGTCCGAAGGTCCCTTGATAGCTCTGTCCCTCGCCATTTCCTCGACTGGACGGTGAAATTCGGAAGTGCGCTTTTGCCCTCTATCCCCCGCTTGTACCACAGTCTCCCCCCCTTGTGGAGCACCCTCTCCCGACGAACGAGACGGCTCAGCCACAACGTCCCCTCCCGGTGGAGGAGGCAAATCCTCCGGAACTACCAGGGCAGGCGGCTGTCCGGCTGGACCTACATCACCAACACCAAACCCTTCAGCAACTTCAGGAATCACTCTTGGGGTAGCAAGTACGGGCGTGCCGGGAACAGGAGTACCAGGTACGGGCGTTCCGGGTACTGTTGGAGGTGCTTGGGGATAAGGATCATACTCAGCTTCACCCTTCAAGTCTTCAACTGCAACGGAAGTTTCAGGTTCCTCGTGAGCCTGCTCTAGTTCGGCAGAGCTGGGTCGCTCATTACGGATATCAACACCCCGGGCCTTACGCATCTCAACGAAACTACGTTGAGAACCGAGTCCTTCCTCTTTGAGCTTTTGCATGACCCACTCAGCCTTAACACTTACAGGTCTCAACTGCTGTGGGGAACACAAGAAAAGTCTACCGTGAACCGTAACATAAACCACTCGGGGAACCAAACGATCACGGGTACTTTCTACCGCTATAACCTCCCCAGGTCCTATCCACACTCCGTGTCTGTCAGGGTTCGCAGCATCCCCACGACGTCTTCGATAAACTAAGACTACTTGACCAGGGTAGTAGGGGCCCTTATAAGGTCTAGATCTAGTATTCATAATGCGTGAGGTTCGGTCCCTGACTTCAGACTGGACCCAAGCAGTTCGGGCAGCCACCCTTCGCAGCATCATCACCTCGTACAAAGGATCACTACGCTGCAGACTGTCCGCTAACAAACGATAGTCTTCATCGCCCTCAGCGAACGACGGTGGAGCCCTGGGCAGCTTTCCGAAGACTAGCACAGCAGGTGAGACACCTTCAACTCGCATCAGCTCATTGCGTGCAGAAACAACTTCTACAGCGGCTTCGAAAGCAGTACACGTTGACTCGCTCTCAAACACCCTCTGAGCTTGCTGTTTGATTGTGCGATGAAGCCGTTCCACCTGTCCATGTTGGTGCGGCGCTTGAGCTGCAGACAACCTCTCAATTACGGCGTACCGAGTAAGAAAGGTACTGAAAACCTCTGACCTAAATATTGTATCAGGGTCAGCGTAAATAAATTCGGGAGGGCCGTAACTGTCCAACCATCCCCCCTTGAGGGCTTGGACTGCAGCGAAAGCGTCGCCAGTGGCGAGGTGAAAAACCCGAGCGAAGGAGGTTGCGGTATCAACAGCTGTAAGCAGGAAAACCCGATGCTGAACCCCGTTCCTAACTAAAGTGAGGTCCAAAGTATCAATGCTGAGTATGCTGTTAAAGGATCGTGGTTTTGGTCCTCCAACGACACTACGTGGCGGCGGCGGCTTCTGCGCCAAACACACGGCACAACTGAACTTGGCAGCCTGTTGCAAAAGCCAGGGAGCTGCTCCAGCATCCCGTAAGTGCTGAAGAAACTCTGATTGGCCTGGGTGGCCCAGACCTACATGTAAGCGATTTAGATACTCATGTACCTTACGCGCATCCGAGAATGCCTGGGGCGCTCCTGGCAGAGGCTGTTCCTTAGGTTGTGCTTCAGGGGGAACTACGGATTGTGAGGTAGGGACATTGCCAAAGAAGGTCACAATCAAAGTTGCATTAAGGGGTAACCGTAACTTGCGACGATCATTGCCAATGTCCCGATTATACTCTACGTAAAACCACTCACCCCCGCTACGTGCAAGGGTGGTCCTACGTGAGGTGACTGTTCCTGTAGGGGGATTCATGAAACACTTTAAACGTTGCCCAGTCATGACAGTATCTACATCAAAGCCAGCCCACGCTTGCAACTGTGTTTGGACCGGAAGCGGCAAATCCAATCTCTGATACCTACCAGGAAATTGCAGCAAAGTAAGTTGCCTACCCATTTCTGGATCTGTCACCTTAAACACAGTGGATGTTGCGTCCGATCCTGAGGGAACTGAATGCGTTTGCTGGGTTTGATCCGGCGATGGATCCGTGGAAACCTCTACGGGAAAAGCTTGATGAATAACATTATCATGTCCTATAAAACACTTCTCCACAGGGTTTGACTGAACGTGCTCATCATAGTGCGGTGGCGCCAGAAAAGTCTCTGGTTCCACTAGGCCTGGCTTGAGACCCTGAACCAGAGCATCGGCCAGCCTCGTGGTGTAATCCTCGCACCAAGAAGTCACAGAACGTCCCTGGAAGGTACCCTCGGCCCTATCATGTGGAACCCCACATACACACTTAAACTGGGACATGTGCTCAGCCAATACATACCTTGTAGTGAAAAGTGTGGTAGCCTTCCTTATGGGTCTCCCACTTCTTGGATGTTGCAATCCCAGGGAACATTGATCAAAAGTCACAAAGCCATGCGGATGACGGAACTTAGAAAACCTGGCATCAGCCCAAGCTAATGAAGATTGAGGGTTCTCCGCATGTGTGTGCCGATGTCCCTGAGACTGCTTCTCAGCTATCTCGAACAGAAGATTGAGATCCTTCCGCCCCTCGAGACGTTCACGAAGTATCTTAAGTCGGGTACCTGGTTCACGCCGTTCATTGAAACTTGACCATCTACACCAACCCTTACATGGAAAGGATACGAAAACATCTTCAGGCTTACAGAGCTCAATCAAAGACAGCGTGAACCATTGACCCTCCGGCGATCGCAGCTCTTGGCCATACATATGACCCAGACGAATGGCCTCAGAACCCTCGCACAGATTCTCATATGAGTCGCTAAGCCTACCCCTACCGGTATACAGCTCAACCAAGCCCACTTGTGAGCCCCTAGCTATTTTCCATGCTTGAGGGCCAAGCCATTGCTTCAGCTGGGTCCGCGTGGCACGCTGGGACATGTCGAGTGCCTCTACAGCCTGCCAAGCTTGAGGTACATCTACACCAGGATTATGGGGAACCAAAACACCTACCTCTGGGGACAAAGTAGGCCAACCAGTGCTACCGGCCGCTCGCTCATCCAAAGGCTCAGGCACAAAATGCTGGTGAGGCATCACTCGATCGGAAGTACATGTAGCAACTAACGCAGCAAGACCTGCTCCCAGGAGTCGGGAGTATCGGGATTGTGTCCTGCTGGGCCTTCTGTACGAAGTGGAGTTGCCATCCCGGTCTCGGGAAACGTCGAGGATGGCGGAGTCTGAGTGGAGGTCGGAGGTGTCGCCTGTCGACGGAGCCAGCAGCACGGGCAAGGAGCTCGGCAGCTTGTCCTTCCAGTTCCTGAGCTTGCTCGATCAGAGGCTTTTCCATGGTGATGTCGTTGGCCACCACCACAGGAGTCGCACCATACTCCTCGTTGATCATCTTCTTCACGGCTTGCATGATCGTGCCCAAGTCCGGGGTCGTAGTCGCAGCCGCCGGCTGTGGAACTGGTCTTGGCATGTAGGCGGTTGAGCTCGGTGGCGCTGTGTGTGGCGCCATGGATTGGGCTTCGGTCGGCATGCTCATCTGAGCTGCTTGAATCTGATCTGTTGTCACGGTGGCCACAATCCTCGGCCTCGTCGCTGCTGCCTTGGCCATAGAGCTGGAAGTACTGGACCCCGGAGTCGACAAGGTCGGCGGCAGCGCCTTCGGATGAAGGAGGTGCTTCTGAAGAGTAACCTTGCGGATGTCGAAGGGTATGTCACCGAAGACTTTGGCAGGGCAATCTCGGCGTCGGCCATGCGGATGAGATCGCCGGTGGCAAGCAAGGTCATTGTGTTGAAGCCCATCGGCCCTGGAACCATGGTGCAATCGCAGTCTTGCCGGTGAGTGTAGGTGACCTGACCCGTCGAGCGCACCAGTTTTGCCATCCGTCCCCGGCATGTCCTGCACTTGGGCCTGCACAAAGCGCAATGCCAAGTCTGACCCTGGCCGTTGGCGAACACCTCCACGAGATGAAAACCCACATGGGCGTACTCTGGAGGATGCGAGCTCTCGGTGATCACACACTGGCACCCTGAGCTGGTCATGCTGGGGTCCTTCGTCGCAGCTGAGAAATTCGGGATTGCTAAGGTCAGTGCTCTGGAGCAAAGGCGGCGTTGGTGCTGCACTGTCACAACTATCAATACGGTGTCTAACCATTAATGCTTGACCTGCGCACTCAGACGTTCCTAAACACTCTTGCTCCTGAGCTACACTTACATGACATGCTGGCAGTCTGTCTGTTGGCCTTGTCGCAAACACAAACAGAAAGAGACGGGCATCTGAGGCTTCTGTTTCCAGGCGCTTGCCCGTGCAATCAGAACAAGCAGTCCAATCTTGAAGTACCTTGAAACATCTATCGCCTAGGGCGAAAACTAGAACACAAGCCTCGCTCATATGTTCCGGAGGTGGCCTTCGGACCACCTTTGAACGGTAGCCAATTTGAGCCGCCCGTATCTGCCAGGGCATGTCAGGGGAAATGAACCCATGTCTACCTAGAATCAAATGGACAGTTGCTAGCTCCTGCGGAAGCTGAACCCAGGGACCCTTAGTGTCCTTAGCCAAACGAAGTAAAGTGCTCTTAGCTGGCTTGTCTGTCCGCTTTGACAGTTCAGAAATCCTTGGCTTCCACTGAAAGAATTCGGGAGGAACCGGAGGATGAGATGAAGGTTGTTGGGGGTTAACCCGGTCCCGCCTGGAGACCTCTTCTAGGAACTCTTCATCCTCCGGTTTATCCTCGGCTGAGGCAGTCATGCCATGTGCCAGACCAGGAGGCGGGCTAGGCTTCACAGTTGTGTCTTCGAAACCGAACAACGGCAACATGTAATGACCAACTGAATTTATGTCTAGACTAATCCGACCTATCCCCGGGATATCCAAGGTATGGTTTTCACAGTCCAGCTTAGCCCGCATCTGGCGTAATGCTTGAATGGAAAGGAGGAAAGGAGCCTTGCCTGGAATGACAGAGGCCTTAATGAAGCCCTCGCGACCACCAAGTTTGACAGGATATTTTACTTGACAGGTAGCCTTAGCTTCCCCACTAATGCCCTCAAACTTGACATCCGAAGGCCCACGCTCTGGGCGCAAGTGCCCGCCGGTCTGCCTGGAAAGTTCTTCTCTCCAACGCTTCTCACTCTCCGAGCCTACTAAGGTAGATGCACAACCCGTATCTACAATAGCATGACCGGGGGGAACTACTAAACAGGCATGTTCAGCATGAGCAGGCTCTGCTTCAAGACCTAAGCGCATATCCCACATGAGACAACGATCTACCTCAGACTCTGTAACCGTTGCCAAGTCTCGTGGAACAGCTGAGGCCTTGAAACTGAATTCAGGGCGAAACTCCGCCAGCATCACGTGTTCCGAGCTTGCACCTGCTGAAGTTGCACTTGCTGATGCCGATGCTGCCGGAGCCCAGCCCAGGTACTGAGACTCTTACTGAGAGCCATTCGGATCTCCACGGCGAGTGCTCGAGCTCCTTCGGCCGGTTCCTTTGGACCGGCCCTGACCCTTTTGGCGTCGAGCGCCCTTTCCTCGGGACTGACTGGAAGACCGTGAGGCGGCCTGCGATCCCGGCTTCCATTGGAAGTCACCACGGCTAACTCGAGCAGGGTGAGCGGAAGCCCTTGAGCGAAACTCCTGGCCCTTCCCCTTGCTCTTTCCAGACTTGGCCGATTGATGGCCCTTTCCGGTCGCCGCTTCGGGAGGATCCTTGAAGCCACGGGCCTTGCGCAAGGAAAGCAGCTTCTTACGAGCCTCCAGGTAGCCGATCATCGCAGAGTTGTAGTCCTCATCGCCTGGGTCGTCGTCGGCCCATTCGTCGTCGTCCTCCAGTTCTTCTTCTTCGTATTCGGCGTATCCGCCGAACTCTTCTTCGTTCTCGTCACCGTCGTCCTCGAAGTCGTCATCGTAGACCTCCTCGGCTGGTTCGTCGAAGTCGGCAAAGTAGCCATGGCCAGAAACCTTAGCACCCTTGGATGCCACAAGCGAATCCAACTCAGTCTTGCGCAGCAAGTCAGCCACCTTGTCATATCTCAGAGAACCACCCGCAGAACGCAGCAAGCTTGCCCGAGTCTGCAGCGAAATGCCCACGTGACGTAAGTAAAGGAAACCCTTCAAGACCTCAGGCATATGGAAAGCCTCGACAGAAGGCAGCTCGATCGGAGGCGAAGGTGGCACAGGACCCGCTGGAGCTGTCTGGCCTTCTGGTAGACCTGCTATGGTGGCCTGGTGTTGCTGCTGGGCCACCACGTAGTCCAAACTTTGTCGCCTGTACTCCATGCGGATCAGGTCCTGCTGTCTTCGCCGCTCGAGCTTCATCTCTTCTGTCACCAGCTCCTCCACCTTCAGCAACGTGGTCTCGAACCGGGTCGTGAAAGAAGTCGTCTCCTCGCCTTGGTGTCGGCGCAGTCGGTACATTAAAGTCTCCATCCATTCCGACAGCTCCTGCTCTGGTGTGTATTGGAAGCGGGCATCGAGGATGTCCAGCATGGACTGTACCCCACCTGTGTTGCGGAAGTCTCCTGGATTGCGCTCTCGAAAGCATTCGAAAGCCGGTCCGGCCAGTGAAGCGATCAGTCGTGGGGCAGCTAGGCTTTGCTTGGGATCCTCGAGGCCGTGAAAGTACAGGAGCGCCCTTCGGCGATAGTCCCTGTACGAATCAAGCTTTCCATCGAAAGTGGGGATCCTTCTGTCGTCCTCCTTCGTGTCCATGTCCTTGGCGTGGATCTCGACCAAACCGAGACAGCACACCGCGCCCTGGATCGTTAAGGCAAAGCGGCTAGAGCAAACCAGGCTCCGCTGCCATGTTGATGGCAGGTATGCTGTCCCTCCTATCAGAGATCCTACTCTGATCCTGACACATTGCTGGAGTGTCTCCACAAGATACACTAATGTGTGAATTACCTTAAGGGTAGCTACATAAAGCATGTCTGCAGACTGTAGGAGGTTCTCCTCTTTTCCGCGCCCTACGAACGCTCACTGCACGTGCCTTGAGCCACCATGAAGGTGGTGACAGAAAGGAGTCTCAGCACACACACAGCAGAATACCTGCAAGATCACTACATGAAATCACAATAAGGAAGGACTCGGATGAGATGACGGACAGAGACGACAGCAAAACAGAATAGGGGAGATGAGAGTTGAGAAAACGGAGAAAATGACAAGGATTGATCATCAGACAACTCAGCTGAGAGTTTGCGTCGTGCGTTACATCTGAATCTGTGCGATGTACGTGACATGTGTCTGCATTCGGGTTGGTGGCCCCTATCAGGTTCAGATCTTGCTTGAAAAGCACAAGCCTTCTTCTTACCAGAAATGACGCCTCGGCACACTCCGTGTCTAGGCCGTGCTCGATGCATCTTGTGGTGTGAGATGCTCCACCTGCTTTGCAGCTCTGTAAGCACAAAATTGAAGCTTGTCAAACACAACCTGCTGCCACCCTGCAATGGCTATGCCTATGCAACACATGAGTTTTCAGAAGCCCTTGCGGCCTTCGCGTTTGCTTCCCCACCTTTTTCAACTGCGGTGGGATACAAAGAAAATGAAGTCTCAGGTATCAAACTAGCCTGTGGCGTCTTGTGGCAACTTGCCGTCGACTTGTGGCACGGTTGTGCCCCGAGCTCTGTTGGCAGGGCCCTTCAGCGGAACGTGGTGACGTGGAGGAAGGCTCTTTGTCGTTGCGCTTGGCTTCAGCCATGCGCATTGTCCAGAGCTTAGTCAGTGAAACAACAGCTGTACTAGACTAAGCTTGCAAACCAGAATTCAATCTTGCAAGGCCTGGTGTCCAAACTCGGCAATCATCGTAGCTGCGGCTCATGCCTGGGAGAAACACGTATAGTAGACTGCCGTGCGCACTTCTGGCACATACCCTCCCCGTGTCCACAACACTGGTACCAGGTCACTTCTGGAGACGTGGAGAAACAAACCGAAGCAGCCCTGCCACCCGCCATGTGAAGTGATGGTCCCATCTGCCTACGCCGCCATCAGCAGCCTACCACATGGTGCTAACCTCAGAACATGCATTGAACATCTTTCAAGTCTTCGAATGCTGCATGCTGTCCTGAGGCATCAACGCGGCAAATGTCCAAATACTGTTGGCCCTGGCAGGCTTTCCCACGTTGCATTCGCAAACACGCTGCTTATTAATCCGCGGTTTGTCATGAAGCAAGGCGGCATCGCAGTCCACGGGCATCCAATCCTTGGCACATCATCCGCAGCAGCTGAGCAGCCCGTGGAAACAACATGATGACCATGATCGCATGCTGTACGACGCCAACCGTTTAGCCCGCTGCCAAGGCTGTCCGCTGCTTCCTGCTGACAAGAGCTTCAGCATGATTCATACACGCCCATGTTCAACGCGGATGTGAACGGACCTATTCCACCTCTCTGAAACATCTCCTGCGGTCCTTCACAACCGACTTCAGGTGCAGGAACTGAGGGTGCTCAAGCGCCTCGCTTGAAGTGCTCTGATGCTGGGAGACATGAGCTCCGGCATGCCTGCGGGGTGCTGGAGGGGAGGGAAGGCGCATGCACATTTTCCAGTGCTCACACAGCGCCAGCTTGATGTTCGCAGTCCTGCGCCCAGGAACCTGCTCCTTTGGCATTCGAGGGCTGACTCACTCCTTCTAGCCGAGACCGACCGTGCGGGCATGATGGGTTGCGCAACGTCCAGGCAAACCGACCGGCACGTCTCTGTCACGAGACGACCACAGCCAACAAGTGAGTTGGAGTCATGAAAGACGGCAGGCTCTTGGGCACCGCTGCAGCACTTGGAATGACATCGCCTGACCTTTGGCGATGGCGATTGCGTGGGCGCGCTTGTTCTCCAGGCTCTCTAGCTTCTTTGCGATCTTGTCCACTCAGCTATTTTGTCATTTTGCAGGGGTAGACGGAATGATCTGGCTGATGCTCCTAGGTCGTGAACAAAACATCGGATAGGTCGCATAGGTACCTACTTGTTACTTGAATGCAGATTGTTGCCTAACCACCGTATTGTAAGCAGGCATCCGCATCAAGTCCAGTGTCTCAGCCGAGAGGTTGTGCTGGATGACTGCAAGGACACCCAAGCCTTGAACAGTTATGCTTCCTTCGAGGTTCTGTGCTTCCTGTCTTGCGCTCTGCCCTACACTCGTCCACAGTTGTTGCTGGCAGGAAAAGGTAAAATGTTCGCATGCAAGGCCATCCAGCATTCATGGGGTGCGGTTGAGGAGCCAAGTATGCAGCCAGCTCCTTCAGCTGAAAGTCGACCTTGCAGCATTTGCAGCATCGAAAGCTAAGTCACAATTCTGCCACTCATTGTCGCCACATCTTCACGGAGCACAGACCATATCCCCGCCTGACCGCCAGACTCCTCGATTTCATTAACTGCTGCAGTGAGCGTGGCCGCTACCTTCAAGTATGTGAAGTGGACTTTGTGACTCTCATGATTCAGCACTCTCGGCAACAAGCACCCCGTGCACCCAAACTCCACTCCACTTCAGAGCCTTGGCGACCACGGCCCGGTCCGACTGGAGCGCGCTGGGCATTCCATTGGGTTCCAAACCTTCATATGGCGATGATTTGCTGATTTGTGGTTTTGTGGTGGCGTGCTGCGATGGCCAAAGGCTGAGAGCTAGTCCAGTCATGGCAGCCAGGCAAATGCGTTGCAAGGCACGCAGCAGGGCATCTAAATCCAACAGGAGCTGATCACAACCTGAGGTGTTGCTGCTGGCATGTAACCGGCCACACTGCAACACCGCGTAGCCAAAGCACTTCAGTTGCAAGCCGGCGACTCCAACAGTTGGGTTTCAGATTCTTGTCCAAGCGCTGCTGGGTCAACAGTTTGCTGAGTCGCGCCACCTCCTCCTCGCGCCTGAGCAACGCTGAGCAACAGGGTTCATGGCACCTACGGCCACATCCAAGACGATGCCGAGTCTGCCGAGGTGCTTAGATTGCTCCTGCTGCTGGGCAAGCACATGCTCCCAAACAGCTTGCACCCGCTCTTCCAGGCCAAGCTCTGGCCACCTGAGCACGCGCTCCCTGTCGCTTTCGCCTCACCTTGCCTTTGCGCACCGTACACTCTGCAGCACCTTCTTTTCCGGCGACTGCCCATGTACTGTCACCATGCTTTAAACACTTGAGCTTCACTTAACGGATGTGACCGATCAAGGGTAGAGCAAATCCATGCCGTCTCAGCCTAGAATGTTTGGTTGCATATTGGCATTTTCTGTTAGTGTTCTGCGCCAACATCCTGCCAGAGACAGGCTCATAAGGTGAAATGGGGCCTCCGTTGGGCAAACTAAGTACATCATGCGCCCTATGTGCAGACTCCGAAGGCAGTGCGGCGATTGTCTAGCATCTTCTCGCAACAGCGAGGAACTCTGGCCTTAAGTGCTGCGCAGTATAACTGGGGAGAATTCCGGCTGAGAGTGAAAATTATGCTTGCGGTGCTCTCCTGACTCGTGGTCACGTTGCCAAACTGGCGGCGGAAGGGAAGCGTGATTTGAAGTTTGGGTCGAGCCAGCTCAGACAAATGTAGCCGAAAGGCCGACTTCGTCTCTACCACTGCAGAAGTATGCTCGCCCAGTTCTCAGATTCAATTACGTAACAGAAGTAGTGGTGTAAGAGACTCTTTCTAGCAACTTCCGCTGTGGCTGGGAAGCTGAGAGCGTTTTAAAAGCGCAAGCTGCAAGCTGCTAAGCCCGCAGACAAACCACGAGGCTGAAGCACCCTCTCCGATGGCTTAGCCAACGAAGAGGTATCATGTCTAATCATTAACATTTAACACATTTTTTCAAGAGGCTTCACAAGATTCTTGGTCCTGCTGTTGCAGGCTCCTTGTCCAAGCTTTGACAGGACTTGGTCTGATGCAATTCCCCAATTTGGCAAACCGGGCTACTTTTCTCGACGTGTGAAACACTTCTTGGACACAACTCCGCCACTCTCACAGTGGCTGTACCCGGCCCAAAACTTGTGAGACGGCGGCTTGCAACTGCTTCAGCTGCTCCATGTCCAAACCCCACCGCATTTGATCCTCCTGCGTGCTGTCCATGGATGCGAGTGCCTCGGTCAATCTTATGGACCAAGCCTGAAGCACGTCAAAGGACAAGCCAGGACGCTTTGAACTCACTGAACTTTGAGACACATCTTCATGGAGATGACTTTGCTCGCCGTTCGCCGCCCTATGTGCAGGATGCTCTGTGTGATGCGGTTGCTCTTGCTCAGTGTTGAGCTTCATCTGGGCCACGAAGAGCTCCAGCTGAGCCAGCTGAGCCGCCAAGTCGGGAAGCTTCACGCCCTGCAGGCTCTGCATGCTTGCTCCGCTCTGAGCTTTGCTCACCTCGTCGCTGTCAAATGCCGCAAATTGTGCGGGCTCACGCGCTGCAGCCACTGCTTGCTCGCAGATCTGCAGCACCGTGGGCTCACAGGCATTGTCTGCAAAACCTTTTCCCCCGATTGCATCCTGTCGAGTGACATTCGCCTCCTGCCCAGCAGCCTTTGTAGCCTGCGCAGTGAGTGCGACGCTGAAGCTGGACGCTAGGAAGCAAATATGCTGGCTCGCATCTAAGTTAATGGAGGGCAGTGTATAGGATTTGGGCTGAATGAAGAAATCTAGTTTGGCATTGAACTTGCGCTGCATCTCCCTCACTGGCAGATCATTCGCATCTTCACCAAAGGGCTGATCGATTTCCTGCGCAATGTAAAACAAGGTCCAGTACGAAGTTTCAACCACAAATACAAAAATCCCAGCCCACCATGGTTTCAACACTGTCTGGCTCGCAACTAGTGGAGTGAGAGTCCAGTGAATCACCAGCAACCAAGACAGAAACTGCGCATATGGGAATGGGAAAGGCACGTCGCGAATCTTCTTCAGGTTGGTCATGTTAACCATCCCACGAGACAGTTCTTGGAATGCCCGGGACAGGATTGGCGGAGGCACGTTTAGGAGCTTCGACTGCTCGGCTTCTACGATCAAGCGCTCAAGCCATAGCAAAACGGTCTCGCAGCGATCAGGGCTGTCTCTGAAATGTAGAAGGCCCTGGTTGCTGATGGCCCCGATATCTAGGACTTCCAGGCTGTCGTCATCAAGCTCACATGTTGTTTGTAGAGCGCTGCAGTGTAGGAGGCTCATCAATCTTGTCAGATACTGCCTCCGGGAATGGAGTTGGTAGTAACAGATACAAAGTAAGTAATAACTATAGGGACATTTATAGTCTGGATACACATTTCGGGCTTTGTAGCTAAAGATTTGTTTCCTGGCACGAGCACAACTTTGAGATTTGAGACTGTGATCCTGCCTGAACTCATGCACCTGCGCCCCCTTCTCTATGTCAGAACTGCAGAATGCGAGGATATTGCTAAAGGCGCTGGTCCACTCTCCAGAAATTTGATGGAACAGGGTCACGCTTTCCCAAAATCGTGAGTATGCTTGGTTGCTGCGGAAGACGATCAGGAAACCGAGCACAAACGTAAATCCCGACCAAATGTTATCAATGCCCTCCATCTCGCTGTTTGTCTCAGGCTTATTCCAGTACAAGTGAAGGATGACTGTCACTACAGCGCACGGCACTGACCACACCAAAGCCTTTGGGATGACGGAGCCGCGCAAGCGCAGGAGGACTTGCATTCCCCATGTTCCATGCTCGTACACAATCATGGCTATTGGCAGCAGGCGGCACGAAATTTATGAAGCTGAGTTGAACCAGCACCTGCGGAGTTTCATGCTGCTTGAAACTTGAAAAACCATGGTCGGGTGTTCATGTGGGATTCTTCAGGTTTCACACCCAAGTGGCATGGGCTCGGGGTCGAGATGAAAGACAGGCTCCTCCTGCAGGCGCACGAGCAGGGCAGAGGCTGCGCAGTAGGAGAACCATGAAAAAACGCTTTGTGGGCGTAGCAGGCAGATTGCACCACTAGAACACAAGGCGCAGGCTGCAAGAGCATGCTTAGACCAAGAGTTAGAAAGCATGCAAGAGCACGAAAACCATGCATGACGAATACTAGCGCTGCAGAGGGCATGTCATGCATGACCCTGAAAACCAACACACGCCCAACAGATAGGGATTTGCTAGCACCCAGTCTGGCATTTTCGTGGGGAGCTCATCGTCCAGCGCACCCGGCAAGATACTGCAGCGACATATGAATGTTCGGAGCCATGACATCCGAAAGGGATAAGCATGGTTTCAAGTTTCAAGCCTGGATCGACGTCTGTGGTGGTGGTTTTGTGGATAGCTGTGGCAGTGCAGCCGGCTTGTATGCATTGCCCGCGGGATCGTTTCGCAACTTCATGCGGCGGGCCTCAGAACGGTCTTCTTCAAGGCGCCTTCGACGACGCTCTGCCTGAACAGGCAACCCTCTTCAGAAGCCTACCTCACTCAGCAGGTAGATGGGTTGACCATGTTGAAATAATGGAACTCCACTTGGAACGTGTTCGAATTATGGAACTCCACTTGTTTTCCTACCTCGCTGAGGGGACAGCATGTTTCAGCGGGTATGCTGACCAATGACAAAGAGAAAGACCATTCTGGACTCTGCCCTGCGCAAGCCGTCCATACTACAGCCAGCAGGTTACCGCCGCCTCATCGTTCAAGACCCGTAAATGATGCAGCTCTTGACGGGCTCGCATGCCCTTCCTGAGTCAAGTATGCAAATGCACGCTTTACATCCTGTCAATTCGAAGCACTGGCAGGACTCAAAGACGATTGTGTGAGACACCATGCTTGATGTTGACTGGGTGCAGCAGTGTTTGCAAGCGCACAACTGCACGGATGCGGATGCGCTCCTTGACAGGGACTATGACAAGCCACCCTGGCTTGCTCCCTGAACCCAGACCTGGCAAACTTCTACTGGGCTTTGGAACGGCCTGCTCGTGGACCACGGCCAAATGATCATGAACCTGAAGCGCCATGAAGGGGATTTGCAACAACGCAGCACGATGCAGCACGCATGGATCACAATGCATGGCCGGATCAGGATGGAATTGCAACATTTCGCAACAATTCCTCGCCAGCCTGCAGCCGACTCAGGTGGACTCGGCTCATGCGCTGTATCTGACGAGCTGCCCACACACGCCTCCTGTGACTATTGAGCTGGTGACCGCGTAGCTACAACAGGTTTGCTATCCTGCCAGTATTCAGCATGGTCCTCATGTCCAGAAGGAAGAGTCTCGCATGGTGGACCCGGCAGGATCTCTGAATCTCACACGCCTTCAAATTCAGAACTGCTGTGGCAGGCTGATGGAGAACCATCGGTGATACCACTTATCGGGAACATTTACTTCCATTGCGCGGCGTGGCCGGTAGTTTGAGTTTGGCTGTGGTGCGAAGCCATATGCACTTCGCCATGGCCCCATTATGGACATGGTGATGGCATAGCTGCTTTGCAGGCAAGTTTACAGGCAAGCCACCGAGAAGGGTCTTAGGCCCGACGCTAGGGCAGCTCCAGCAAGGAAGCTGCGACACTTTGCGGCAACCTTGGCGTCAGCCGCATGCTGGTGTGTCGTGATGCCTCTCTTGAGCCTTGACAGCCGCTTCACCCTGGAGCTTCTGAAGAGCAGCCCGCCAAAGCTTGGCTTCCTCCAAGCAGCTGCACTTCAAGAGAAAGGCATACAGTAGGGTGGGCCTGAAACACCACGCGCGTGCGCTTCGCATGCTCCCCACGATAAACCGTTCACGAAAAGATCTGACTCGAGCCCGGAGAGGCAAAACAGGATCGAAACAGGTTTGCCGCTTTGCCTCCTCTTGCTGCTTCAGCTTCTCTGACCGCCTCCTGAGGTCATGGACAAGAACGGAATGCTCCGCGAAGGGCCGGGGCAGGGCACCTGGCCAGCCGCAAGCGTATTCGAGCCTTACGAGGAGTTGCAAGTGGTCTCCGTTGCTTATCAGATTGCTCACGGAACTTGGCAGCCTGAAATCTGACCATCAGCAACACAAAGTTCAGCTGCGCCCTTCGCTTGTGCTCCAGCATCTGGACCTCATAGCTAACCACCCACAAGAGGAAGAGAGCTTCACACTTTCATGCATTCCCAGCCTGCGCCAAGTATGTCCGGCAGTAGGCTTGGATTCTCCGGATTGATGGCATGCGCGAGCACCAGCACATGTACTGGCGAACCAGGTACACCTCACCCATGCGATCTCTTTCTACAAGCACACACGCATGCACACAAGATCATGCTGAGACCCACACCTTGATCTGCATCTGAATGGTCAGAGCTGCATGCCTGCGCTGGGCCTTGAGCTTGATGTACTCACTCCTGGTGAGGTGCGCAAATTCCTGAGCAGTATGCCAGATGTGCTGCTTGGCCATGAGAGCCCTGCTCCTACTCGCATTTTGGCAGACTAACGTCTCATCCAGACAGTATGCCGGATATGCAGATAAAATGAATGCACACTGCCAAGCTGCAGAGACAAGTGCACGTGACCTCGGAGGCTCCTCAATTCGTCTAGGGCTAAGCTCAGCCAACCGCAATCTGAACAAGAGCCGGATCAACAGAGCTCAGCGCCTGTGCAGGCGGCTGAGTCGAGACAGCTTCTGTATCCACAGCCACGGCAGATAAAGCGGAAATGGAAACGTGCGGCGGTTCAGAGGAAGGCCTTTGTTGCTTGTTGCTGCCACGGATGGATGGACATGGCTGCTCTGACTGCAGGCAGGTGTCCCATCAGGCGCAAGCTCTACACCGTGCTCCTGAGCCCAGGCGATCCTGAGAGCAGGACGAAGCTCTCAAAGACTGCGCTACGGGTTCAAAATTGAGGCAAGGTGCTCTTCCCTCAAGCGCTGCTCAAGCGAGCGGATCTCCTCCAGCAGATCATCCTGAAGCAGCGCAGTCGTTGTGCAGGACGTCAGTCTAGTAAAGCCTGGTACGACCCCTTGCCTGCGCAGACGGGATGCCATCTGAGCTGTCCACAATGCCCCCCGCTGCCACGTCTAGCAGGGCAGGGCCCAACGGCATGAACGCAGCAAATGGATAAATGTAAAGTACAGCGAATACTTCCCACCACGTTTAATCGCATAGGTCTCCTATGTCCACCGTGTATAACCGGGTCCCTTGACAGGCTACAACTGACAGTAGCTCACGTGCCAACCCTGTGCGTGGGTCATCAGGCTGCAGTCGGCGCACAAGGAGCCTAGACCGGCTCGAGGCGACTGCGGGAGAGCGCCATAACCAAGCGGCTGTATGCCTGACACGGGGCAGAGCCTGGAAAAAGCGTTCCTCGCAGTTCTGAAGAAGGTTCCGGTTCGCAGATGTTGGCAGCTTGTTCTGAAGCCCCCGGGTGGCCTCCCTGACTCAGCGCCTTGGGAATGCGCCCGGCGGACTTTGGAACGGCCAGACCTCAGGTTCAGAATCAGCGAAGCCTAGGAACTAGAACACCAAAGCAGAGCCCCGCAATACGAGGCACAGCGGTTAAAAAACAGTAAAGGGAAAATGCAACTCTGAAATGAAGAGCCAGGCTCCTGTCTCCTCGTGACCCTCTGGAGGCGGCGAAGAATGTAGCGGATCACGATCTGAGTGAGTATAAGGCAATAACCGCTGGATGGACTGCCGCCTTATGACAATAAATTGTTGTTTACAAATCTGGCTGAATATTCTAGCAACAATTCGGCTCCTTGCACGCCAGCTTGCAAACTTCCAAACTGCCGCGCGTTACGTAGCTCAAAGATGCAAGTGTCCCACGATAGCAGCAGTGCCTTGCGGTGCTGATCGCGGCACTGACCCCGCTCCAGTTGCTGCGCAATGCGGCACGCGAGCTAGCGACATCAGAGCGCAAGGCAATCGCAGAGCTTGAGCTAGGCGGTTAGGACCCGGTTGTGCAAGTAGCTTCAGGCTGTCCATTTTCCAAATCCGCACCTGCGTCTCTAACAAGCGGTTTGCTGCCTGAAGATGCCACGCTAATGCGACTCATTCCACTCAAGCTTTGATCCTGAACGCTCCCGTCTGGACATTTGTTCTCTGTCTCTCTCCGTCTATCTCTCTTTGTCCATCTCTCCTTCCATGGTCTCTACGCCACAAGACGACAGCACTGGGCTATGCCCAAACTCGAGAAATCACCCATGGATCGTGCACCCCAATCCTTGCCACAGAACTCTAGCGGGTCAGAGTGTTGTGCCAGTACCGGGGTCCAACAACAGGCTGCCAAATGCATCATCCAGGCAGCGGCCTTGCAAAGCTTGAGTTGTGGGGATAGCGGCATGTATCAAGTTTCGTGTAGCAAGCCACCTTCGAACACGTACAGGTTCAGCACGAGGTACGTACCACACGGGCAGTAGAACAACCAAAATCTACCGAAACAGCTCAGGTGCGCCACCCGTCGTGCCATGATGAGCCCGAAGCTGTACTGTTGCAGGGACCGTTGACAAGCTGTATGATTCATCGCCAGGGGGTACCAAGTTCGCACCATTCTCCACTGATTTGATCAACACAGCCTTCCAACTCCCCTTTCGCAGCAATGGTTGGCTTATGCCCTGTGCCTCAAGGTACTCCTTTCCCTGGAAACAGCTCGACCTCTGCTTGTACAATCCCCCTTGCCCCCCCCTTTCTTCATGTTGTTCGTGCAGGCGTTGAAGGGAACTCGAAAGCCCCCCTCAAGGCATTGCCTCCTCGTCTTCTCCCGGCTATAGGGGACCCTACAGCCCCCCAATTCTTCTTCTACCGGCTATGCCGAAAGGAGTGCTGAGGCTGCGCCCTCAAGCCTAGCGCGCACAGCCCGTACTCGCCGTAGATCCTCCAAGAGCTCCAGCAAACAAATTCAACTCAAATACGTTGCTCACATCAAGCTTGGAGAACCTCATATTTGCGCCTCCTCTTCTTTTCGGGCGTTAGGGAGGCCTTGCACCCCCCCAGAGCACAGCTCCGCGCCCTGCATGCGCCTCCTCTTTCTTTCTTTACGGGTGAAAGGGGGTAGTAGGCCCAGCCCTGCACCCAAAGAAGTCCTGCGTTCGTTGGTCGGTACCCGGAGGACGATGTATGCACGCTCAGTGCTGCAGAACATAACTCTATTGGCCTCCTTTCTTTCTTTCTTGCGGGCTATGGAAAGGAGCTGGCTCCTCTCTCTCTCTCTGTCTCGCCTCCTTCTTCTACACTCTGCTGGCGCGCCGACCAGGAGGGCGTAGGGGCTGCCGCCCCTAGCCCAAGCTGACGCGGCTTGTTGCCAGTGAGGATCCGAATGTTGTAGCAGAAAAAACCAATCCCCACGATCCCGTCCCGCCGTCTGTATGTCCTGTGGACCCCAACCGCCAAGGAACTGTATTGGCTCTCCACAAAACATCGATATAAACATATGCAAACCCATTCCCTCGTGTTTCCGGCGCGCCTCGCGGCCTCAGCCGCACTTGGCCTGCATCACATCAAAACTGGTGGAGAGACAGGCAAATGTTTTGGCATGATGACGTGCGAATTGTCACTTCGATCTCTGATGAGACTCACAAACGAGGAAACGGCCTTCAACAATGCCGGGCAATGCATCTACATGGGAGGGGGGCTCCCCATTTCAGCGTCTTCAATAAAATGCCGACAAAGCTTTCGCAATGCAACTAAGCTCCCCACAATCCGATTTAGCGCAGTGCAAGCGCTGACCGCGTCTAGCTAGTTTGCACGCTTCTCGCACACCTGGAGCTCCAAAGCATATGCTGTGAACTGCATGGTAAGAGGAACCGACAAGTGATAGTCGGTGTACTTAATATCCAAACCTCCCCCTAGTCTTGAACGTGTTTCTCCGGGAGGCCGGCACTGTATCTCTGAACACATACAGTGGTGAAAGTCTGCTTTTTGAAGTGGCAGCCAAAGGGACACAAGCATAAGTTGGCTTGGCTCGGGAAAATGGAGGTTCTTTCCGCAGGCATTCCATTTGACCACGGGCTGCTCTGCAAGTCGCTGCTGCGGGTGGCATCTGCACGATTGCGCAGGCCCTGCCACGAAGACTGCACAGGCCCTGCCTTCATTGGAGAACGTAGGGGGGGGCAGCCTAAATTCCGACTTTGCAGGTCTAGACCGGCATGCAAAATGTGGCGATTTGAGAAACAGGTGGCCTTGATGGCACACTCCGGCTCCTTGGTAGAGCCCGCCCCCTAGATCTGTACACCTACCGGGGCATTTGTTGCCGTGCCACCAGGAAATGGACTGCGTCTACACGTCTGCATGAGACAAGCCACCACCCTAGGCCGCTTCTGCGACACTTCTGTTTGGAACTATGGAAACTGAATGCGGTCGCCGAGTTCTCGCGCACCTCGAAACGCCTCAAATTCTCTGCACCCGTGGAATGGTTCTGGCCAACACCTCGCTCAAAGATGCAAAGCTCCTTTGGAGCTCCGGCTCTTGGCATTCTGGGTTTTCCCCACTCAGAAAATCATCGACACGGACCGAAACATCCCGGAGCGACGTTCTGCAGACAGTCTCCTCCTGGTGACGCTGGCACAACTTGCGAAAGTCCTCGCTGTGACCGGCTGCTTCGAAGTCGGACCCGGGCTCCTCACTTTTGATGCCAAGAAGCTGAAGCATCCGTGCTACTCGCTCGGTACCCTGATCAGGCAGCAATAGAACAAGAAGCTCTCGCAGCATCTTGGGCTCCAAGGGGTCCATCAAGGACACTCCCTGCTGTACCTCTTCAGCCTCAGACAATGCCTTGGGTGTGAGCTTCTGGCCATCAGCCTCTGACAGATGAAAAGCTGCAACCATGGAAACCATAGAATGCGGGCTTGAGATGATCTTGGACATGCTGACGTTGTAGGAAGATCTGAGCATTTCAAGATGGTGGCTGGATTCCATGCTGAAGTCCGGAATCTTTGTAGACAACGGCTCCAGGAAAAACTTCAATTTTGCGTTGAACTTGTGTTGCATTTCTCGGACTGGCAAGTCATTATCATCCTCCCCAAACGGCTGGTCGATCTCCTGGGCAATATAGAACAAAGTCCAGTAGGAGGTGGAGACCACCAGCACCATAATCCCAGCCCACCAAGGCTTCAGCACCATCTGGCTTGCGACCAAAGGTGACAGAATCCAATGTGCAACCAGCATGCAGCAAAGATACTGCGAATAAGGGAAAGGAAAAGGCACATCTCGAATCTTTCTTAAGTCGGTGACGCAAACCATGCCCTGTGACAGCTCCTGGAAAGCCCGTGAAAGAATAGGGCCTGGCGCCTCGATGGTCTTACGTTGGTGTGCCTCCATGACCAGGCATGAAATCCAAAGCAGGACAGTCTTGGATCTGTCCGGACCTCAGCAAGGCAACTCCTGACTTGGGCTCACAGTCCGATTGCGTTGTGTAAATCAAACTTACCTTGCAAGGACCACTGAGAGCGTACAGCAATGAGTCATAAAAGATCAGGGTCTGAAGGTACCTTGCCGATTGCCTTGCTACATGCAGGATCCGCTTGAGGTACCTGAACATATGGTGGACTGCGTGAAGTCTACAAATCCCAAGTTGGCCATGATATCTTTTAAGCTTCAGATAACCCGTCGGACCAGCCACGGCTCGTTTTTAAACACGTGTGATTTGGTCCTCTGAGATCCAGGCTTTTCTGCAGGTGCCACAAACTTTTCTTGCATAGCCCACCAAGATCTAGCACCTGCCATGCTCAAGTGTTGCACGAGGTTGCATGTGCCCGCCCTGCAGCCGCATGTTTGCCTCATATCTGAAGCTCTTGATACTACTTCTGACCTACAGGTTTGCTGTCGCTGTCGTTTGTTCCACGCTCGCCTCCAGGCTATCATCGCTCAGCTCGCACAGCGTCTGCAGGGTGTTGCAATGCAAAAGGCTCATCAGCCGCGAGAGGAAGAATTGGAACTCAGCGACTTCCTCTTGTTTCTCTGGGTTTTTGCTGCAGAAGCAAAGCAGGTTGCTGAAAGCATTGAGCCACTCTCCACCAATTTGCTGAAACAGCGTCACACTTTCCCAGAAGCGTGAGTATGCCTGATTGCTCCGAAAGACGATGAGGAAGCCAAGGACAAAGGAGAAGCCAGACCAAATGGTGCCGATGCCCTCCATTTCCATGTTCTCGTTCCCCTTATCTTCGCCCCAGTAGTTGTGGAGCAGGATGGTCACCAAGGCGCATGGAACCGACCAAACCAATGCCTTGGAATTAAGCTTCAACAGCCTGACCTCTATTCCGTCAAGCAAGGGCTATTCTTCAAGTGCTGCCAGGTCGCCTTGGGAATCACAGAGCCCCGAGATCTGAGAAGGACATGTATTCCCCAGGTGCCAGGATTGTAATCAATCATGCGAGGAAACCTCGGGTGCGTAGGGGGCTGCTGGGACGTTTGACCTCAGCACCCCGAGCCGTAAGCGCAGCGAAGCTAAAGAATGCGCAGCTAAATGACTCTTTGAACCGCAAGCCTGGTCTGCCAAATGCAGGATAAGCATGCTCTGCCCCAAAGCAAGTGCCTCAAAGCCAGAATGCACCGTTTGTCATCAGTTTGAACTCGATCGGTCGGGAAGCCGGGCTCTTCAAGCCCACGAATGTAAAATGCTTGGCCCGTGCCTCACAATACCAACAGCGGGAGTAATTGCTAGCTCAAGTTGATCCAGCCACGTAAGAGTGGTCTGAGGCCAAGCATGAAAACTCAAAGCGCAGTGTCGACCAGCGTATCAGCAATGTTCGGCAGCACTAAAAAGATGTAAAAAACGCTCTCTCTCCTCAGCGGCCTTGCAAACAGTAGTTGAGGACTTGTGATGCTAAGGTCACGTGTTGTGATCAAGGCCTGGCAGACTTCACGCTGCTCCACAAAACGCTGCAAACAGTTTTGCTGCGCGATGCTATGTTTGCAAGCACGGCATAACCCAGTTTCAGGAGGTGAAACATTGAAAAGAACGTCAATTGGCATTTTCAATTACAAAGCCTATGCCATGCGCCTGGCACTCACGGCTAGTGTCCGAAGCGTGCGCAAGCGAAGCCTACACTCGTCTCACTCTGCCCAATCCCTCCCCAAGGCGCTTGGTTAGCAAGCGAAGCTGCCGCTGATGATCCGGGTGGAGTCTGTGAAGCAGTTCCGAAGCTACCAGGCTGTCCAACTTTGTGGATAGCTCTATGCAGGGGTCAGTGACATTTTCATGCGATTCCGTCGGGCCGGCTCGTCTGACGCTATCTCGTGCGGCTTCCAGTGCCACCGAAAGCTCTGAAATGCTCTGCTCCCTAGGCAACATGGCAAACAGCTGCTTGAGTTCTTCCAGCTCCCACACATATGACCCTTCCCCTGCCCCCAGAGGGAGTCCTAAAGAGACCTCTGAATTTTCGCGAGGAGCAACTTCACGAGCGAAGCAAATTGAGTTGTGACCCTGAGATGACGTGCACGCACAAGTGCCAGCAGCACCACCGGTTGGGCTGTGCTGCTCAAAGTCCTTTGCGAGCGTAACCTCTATGATTTCGTGCTGTGAGGGATTCTTGCTGACCTGGCTCATATCGTTCATATCATTTTCGCGGGGCCGATCCACACCACTCTCGACATCTGCGTGCTGGGGCAACAGGGCCTCAGGTTCCGACTGTGCGGCTGCCTCCGAGAGAGCTGCCACGGCTGCCACAGAGTTGGAGAGGGCAACGCTAAATGTGGAACTCAGCATCTGGATATGCTGACTCGCGTCTATGTTGAACTCTGGCACGCTGTAGGACAAGGGACTGATGAAAAACTCAAGCTTCTCATTAAAGTGGCGCTGCATTTCTCTCACCGGCAGATCATTGGCATCCTCACCGAAAGGCTGGTCGATCTCCTGCGCAATGTAGTAAAGTGTCCAGTAAGACGTGGTAACAGCGAAGACCATTGTTCCGGCCCACCAAGGTTTCAGAATAATCTGGCTGGCAACAATTGGCGTAATGAGCCAGTGCACAACCAAAATGAATGACAGGAACTGGGAATACGGGAATGGGAAAGGAACGTCACGAATCTTCCTCACGTTGGTAACGCCGACCATTCCGCGAGACAGCTCTTGGAAAGCACGGGAGAGGATGGGGGCGGGGACGTCCAGAGTCTTGTTCTTGTCAGCCTCAATGATGAAGCGCTCTAGCCAAAGCAGCACAGTCTCACACCGGTCTGGGCTGCTCTTGAGATGTATCAAGCTCGTCCGACCAATGCCACCTAAATCTACTACTTCTAACCGATCATCATCGAGCTCACACAAAGTCTGCAACGCATTGCAGTGCAAGAGGCTCATGAGCCTAATGAGGTACTGGCGGAACTCGGTAACTGCGGCATGCTTGTGTGGATCCGCGCTGCAGAAAGAGAGAAGATTGCTGAAAGCACTCATCCATTCTCCGGAAATTTGATGAAACAATGTCACGCTCTCCCAAAAGCGTGAATATGCTTGATTGCTGCGGAAGACAATGAGGAAACCCAAAACGAACGTGAATTTTGACCAAATCTGGTCTATGCCCTCCATTTGCTTGTTTGCGTCACCTTTCTCTGTATCCCAAAAAAGATGTAGAAGGACGGTGACTGCGGCGCATGGCACGGACCAAACCAAGGCCTTTGGCAGGACAGATCCTCGCAGTTGCAACAGGACTCTGATGCCCCATCTCCCGTGGGAGTATTCGATCATGACGGCAAGAGGCTGCCTACCTGCTGAGGGCGTCTTGTTTGAGCCAAGGGTCTGCGCAATCTTGCTTGTAACGCATTAGAGCGATTAGAGGCGCAGAGTGGCTGGATATCTCTTCTCTTGCGAGATGAACCTTCCATACCGAAGGCAGTCTGCTCCCACATCCGCAAACAATGGCAGACAAGCCTGTAACAAGCCCTCCAAGCTGCTCTGCGCCAGGAGTTCTTCACCCATTGCCCTGCAAGGGGTCGAATGCACTCAAGCATGACGAGTTTTCAAAGTGCTGTAGGACTCGACGTTTGGTGGTATGAGATGAATTGAGATGACAAGTCAAGCAAGTTTCGGGTTGCCACTGCATGAAGCGTGTCCCGCTGCCCGTTACCGCCTCTGCAAGCGAGGGAAGCCCTTCTCCTGCTCAGCGACCGCACAAAGCACTTATCTTAAGCTTGCTCTATCTGATGCATCCCGTGAGGTGCTAGATCAGAGACCCGGTTCCAATGTGCAAGTAGGCGCGGCCGAACGAACAACGTGCCTAAGCAGTCAACGCCGGAACTGTGTGCGCACGAGACGCAGCAGCAGCAGCACATTCAAGTAAGCGCCTACACCCCCTGGCCAGAGCAAGGCAAAAAAAACCTAATATCTTATCACTGTGATTGCGGCGCAGGCCTCCGAAAAGCTTGCGCGTGGCGCCCGGGGCAGCCGACGCAATACCTGAAAGCTGCGAGTCCGGCGCATGACTTCCCCTTCCTAGCAACCTACAATCAGAAGCCAGGCATTCTGAAGGGATGTCTTTTCTTCACTAGGCCTATCCGATCCCGTGCTGAAACATGACCATTAGGCAAGTCTCCAAAGCTATCCTGCCTGCAGCATCATGGAATAGTTGCTCCAAAGAATTCTGGCAAACTGTCAATCCAAACTGACAGGCGGGCATAGCTTCCACTATCTTCAGGACCGAACTCAGCAAACAATAAACAGCTGCGCATGTCACACTCTGGCCCTGCACGAAAACACGGACATGAGCTGACTTGGCAGCACGCTGGTGGGTCCATAGCAGCTACTTGCACTCCATGTTGTCGGCACACTGTGTCCCAACCGAAGCTTGAGCTTTGACATACTAGCGCAATCCAGCTTGCTGCGCTGTCCATGCTAATTGTGAACTCTCACCCGGCAAGAGAAGCCTGGCATGTATGCTGCTACTTGCCGACAACTTTCAGTTTTAGGTTCGCATAGCGCCAGGAGTGGGCTGGATAGCGGGCAAGTTTGCTGGGTCACGAAGATTGCGTGCTAACGCATCCAGAGTGCAGACTTTTTCACTAGAGGGCATGTTCCGCCCGAAATAAGAATCGCCAGTCGCACCGCCTTAGCCTCGCATTTTGCGAGTCTAAGTGCGCGCTGAGCATAGGACTGGTCTGACATATGCCAGGCTGTCAAATGCACGGATTCCTCCGAAGCCACTGCAGCTGGCATGGGGAAGTCTAAAAGCCGCACTATACGAGCCTCGAATTCAAGCGTCATTGCAGCCTTTACTGGGAGTGTTGCGTACAAACAGCCCAGTTTAGCCGCCTAGGTGGACGTCAAATATTTACGTAAATTTACATCATACCCTGCACTGGTCCATTAAGACCTCGGCTAGAGCTTCCTTCAATTTGTACATCTTCTGCCGCAGCGCGGGTTCAGTGAGCGCACTCTCACGCTGGGAGAGCAAGTCTTCAACTCTAAGAGAAAGGGCAGTGAGCGAGGCAGTGTACAAATTTCTGCTTTCCATTGACAAGCTGGCACTTGCGGCGGTGTTGGCTCTAGGTTTCCTAGACGCAGACGCTCTATCAGCATCTATGCCAGCTGCTTCAAGAATCCTACGTATGTCAGCTATTGCGAAATCTTCTGGAAGCACTTTGGGCAACAACTCTTGCAGCACGGCCGAGTTGAGAGGGTCCTCGAGTGGCTCCCACACAACTTGTGAGCTGTCTCTAAGGCTTCCAACCTCCTCTACGGAGAGCGGGTTCGCAGTGGGTAAGGCCGGCATCTGTTGTATTCCGGTCTCATCCGGCGCAGAAACAGGTGGAAGCACGAACGTCTGCGAATCCCTCGACGCCGAGTTCTTGAAATCCAAAGTGAGCGAAAAATTGGAACCCAACATGTGGATGTGCTGGCTAGCATCCGGCCGGAACTCGGGCACATTGTACGACAAAGGTTGTGAAAAGAAACTTAATTTAGAATTGAAATCATGCTGCATTTCCTTGATGGGCAGATCATTTGGATCGTCACCAAATGGTTGGTCTATCTCCTGCGCGATATAGAAAAGTGTCCAGTATGACACGCATACCACAAAAACCATGATGCCAGCCCACCAGGGTTGGAGAATTGATTGGCTGGCCACAATAGGGGTGAGAACTGTGTAGATGATGAGGACGCAGGCCAAGTGTTGCGAGTATGGGAACGGAAAAGGAATGTGAATCTTGCGCATGTTGTTCACGGTCACCATGCCCCGGGAAAGTTCCTGAAAAGCTCTGGAGATGATAGGTGCTGGGGCGTCGATGATCTTGCGCTTGTCTGCATGAACAATCAACCTCTCAATCCATAATAACACGGACTCTGCACGGTCTGGACTATCTCGGAGGTGCTGCAGGCTTCTCCTGCTGAAGCCACCTAAATCAAGCACCTCTAGGGTGTCATCTTCTAATTCGCACATATCCTGCAAGGCACTGCAGTAAAGGAGGCTCATAAGCTTGGAGAGGAGTGCCTGGAAGTCACGTACCTGAGTACACCACCAGTACAGCAACCATTTAAGTACCTCCCCCTGGCAAACTGAGCACTTTTCTGAACCGCACCGACCGCACCATGCAGCAATGCAGCAATGCACGAAACAAAGACTATCCCGGAACGGCTCACTATCCAAAAGCGTCTCAAACAACTCTTTACCAACTAAGTCCCATACCTCCTGCTGCTTGTTGTCTTCTTCACTGCAGAAGGCCAAGAGATTGCTGTAGGCACTGGTCCACTCGCCAGTGGTCTGATAGAGCAGAGTAACGCTTTCCCAGAAGCGATTGTAGGCTTGATTACTTCGGAACACAATGAGGAAGCCGAGCACGAATGTGAATCCTCCCCAAATCGATTCAATGCCTTGTACCTCCAGGCTTGAATCACCCTTTGGTGTTTCCCAAAATATATGTAACAAAACGGAGACGATGGCAGCGGGAGCAGACCAAAACATAGCCTTTGGGATCACCGAACCGCGGCACAAGCACAGCACTCCCATGCCCCACATCCCATGATGGTATTCGATCATGCTCAGCCAAAGGCCGAGTATTCGGGGGGGGGGTGGCTGCAGGCGGGGATGCTGCAAGACGAAACAGCTACAAACAATCGAGCAAGCTGCAGTCACGGTTGACCTTCTGACATTACACAAATGCCTGCACTTCACGCCTTGGAATTCGGCTAGGAGGGTTGGACACAGTACAAGCCACTCTGGCTGGAGGCGCCCAGGAAATGCATAGAAACCGTGCTGCTGAGGCTAGGCCAAGCTTTTGTTCACTCCTCCTTTGCTGGAGGCTGACGCATCAGTATCCGGCCGAGCACAGCTGATTACAAATCAAATCTCAGATTGGCGCAGCTGGGATCAGTTCTCATGGACAGGTAGATATACTTGATGTGGCTTCCAGTACATGCGCATGCATGAGTGAGGCTAAGCAATGCGATGGCTTCATCGGAGGGCCTAAGCCGAAACAAGCCCTTTTCGATGGCGCTTTTGAGTGACATCTATTGGGCAAGGAAATACAATTCAAGGGAATCCATTTGCACCTTGTAATATTCTCAGGCTGATACTATTTGCCCCTAGCATGGGCCCCTAACCTTGAAGCTGTTACTCTTATATTCTCTATACAGCTTTTTTTAAAAATCCGTAGTCAGGCCGAAGCGTGTGACGGACATGCGCTGGGGGCGCTACAAGCCCAGTTGAAGAGCCCAGAGTTAGGAATTGGGGGACAGGTGTTGGGACGCTAGAAGTACGCCTCCGGCGATTGAGGACTTGCTTGTTTCCCGACATTGCCCTGGAATGTAAAATGCTCTAAATCTTTGGATTTCTCATTGATCCGAATTTGACTTGTGGATGCTTCTTTATAATACTTCCGACCATCCCGGAAATTAAGCCACCTGAAGGCAAATGTCAGGACTCAGAAGTCTGCCGTTCATGCTAGAACTGACTCCTTGGCGTGTGATGCCAAGCTTTAGACTGAGTCTGATGCACATCCGTGCCAAGGAGACTCAACTGAAAACGCTTTTGCCTCTGTACGGGCCCTGCGTGCAAGAACAACACATGATGATAGAATTGGGTCGAAGTGCTTTGGCCATGTGGAAGGCCTAGACCTTTTGTGATCGATAAGTGTGCAGGAACCCGCCATTCATGAATTATGCCATGCGTCGCACATGTGCCAAAAGAAGGCTTTACAAGTGCCTGCGGTTTGCTTTGGGCAAGAGGCAAACGTTTGGTTTCCCAATTGGGAACAAAACTTAAAACTGGTCCCCTCCTAGCAGGAGACGTCAAAAATTGTGCCCCTTCGCGGGAGCAGCTTAACAAGTCCCACCAAGGTCGCTCACCCTGGTTGAGGCCCTCTCAAGGGCTCAAAATTTTGAGCGCGTATTACGTGAGCCTACCTTCGAAGTGGCTGCAAGCAATTACCGACTCAGACGAATTCCAAAAAATCATCGCACCTGTCAGTTGGTATGAGTTGGGGTTGCGCAATTCAATGAGAAATTTATAGCTTTCTATTGCTCCAGGCCTGACAAATCACTCAGCTTCTGTTGACCCTCTGTTGTGGTACTTGGGCCCGACAAACAGGTCATCAGAAAGGCCTCAGCGTAGCAATCTGCCAGCCATCCCATAGCCCCACCTTATCACTTATCACTTATCACACTCCTTGCTTGGGCGCAGCCCTATGCCTTCCGATTCGTGATGAGAAGAAGGCGTCAAGTAACGTTCCTAACCCAAGAAATTCCGTAGACACGGCCAAGTGCCGCCCAAACGCAGACTGCATCGTGCAAAATGCAGATTGCGAGAACCTCAGCACTGGTGGGGGCCGGTACACATCACGTGACTGATGATTTCAAACGAGCTGCAACTACGCTGACCGTGTGACAGCTTTACAAATCTTGCGCTGCCACGGCAATGAGACCTAAGCTCGCGTCCATAAGCACCTCGCATAGCAGATACTGCAGAAGCCAAAACAGGCAGTGCTGTCCCAGCATCAAGAAAATCAATGCATCAGCGATGGAAGACTGGGGGCGGGTTGCTATGTCAGCAGGCCTCAGATGTGCTCTGCAGTTGCAGAAGACTGCGATGTGATTTTTTGAACCCAGACTGGTGTGTTGTGCCCTTCCTCCTCCCTCTTTGCACGGCTGCTGACTGCCCAGGTCATATGCCTCGGACAACCTGGGAGCTACCGTTGAGATCCAAAGCCCTGATGCGGATGAAAGCTAAGCCCGCCTTCCAGGAAAGGACCTGGCAGCGTGACTGCGTGGACCCAGAAACAAGGGAGCGTGTCTCTTAAAGGGACCCCCTAAAAATGCGCCTCTCATCAATTGCTCCTAGAGTGCCCGACGCGACAAGACCGAAATACCTCGTACCCTCGCCATCTGGTGTCCATGCAAAGCAGCCTGCCTTGGCCTTGCTTCCATCCAGGATTGAAGCACGTTCTGCCAGCACCTGCAGCTGGAGCGGAAGTGCAGGTTTGCTGCCGCAAAGCAACCTGGACCTTTTGCATTTGCTCAGCCAGTAGATGCAAAGCTAGGGTGACTTTCCATAGTTCTCGTGATGTCTTCAAAGTACAGAAACAGCTCTACGGCACGCACAGGGCAATTCATTGCAATCTCAGAGCTACAGTGTCAGAGTCCATCTTCCAGGAGCTGCAACCGAGATCCTACCATACCCACTGCTTATCGCTTCGATGAACCGAAGGGCCAACGAAGGGCCAGGGATTGCCAGGGCCAGGGCCCCCGCCTTCGCACGGCCTCGGAAACCTCGCCTGGTCTCGAGAAGCCCCCACGCCACCTGCACTTGACATGTTTTTTTATGCCACTGGTGCTTCTGACGTGGAGCCCGTCTAGTTGATAGCCGACTGCAGCTTTGAACAAGATAACTCCAGGATACTCCAGGCCACCAGGAGAGTGGCGAGCCACTTGCAGGCTGTTTTCACCTCTGTGCCTTGGCTACGCTGTCATTGATTAAGCTTCTGCGCACGCACCGAAAACCCCGCTTTGCGCTTCTTTCTGGTAACTCTGCCCTGCCGCACGCCCAAAACAGAGTGACTAGTTGCTGCTGCACTCACGTCACAGTCCTGTTTCTCCTGACCGCCCTGCTGTGTCAAAGCCCACCCTCTTCCCCAAGTGCTAACCAGGGCAGGTGATTTGAAAATGCCATCCAGGGGCATTCTGATTGGGCAATGGTTCGAGAGCGCAGTCGATTCTGGCCATCAATCCACACGTCAAACTCCTAGCAGGTGCAGCATCATGCCGTCTAAGCCAAACTTAAGGGATGAGCAATTCTAAGAATTTGGCATCTGCGCATCGACTACAGCCTACAGCATGCACGGCTCAAAGCTCCTTCTGCATCATGTCCTGGACCTGAAACAGAGGTCTGAATGAAAACCACTCAAACTTGAAGTACGGGTAGGCAACTGTAAGGGCTGCCCTGCCAAGGCTCAAATCGCGTCCCATCTTGAAAAGCTTGGCGTGCTTTATCGAAGTGGTGGTTGTTCTGCTCTGTCAACGCTAGGTTCAGCCTCATACACGCCGGTCATGTAAACCAATGCCTTCACATGCCTACTGCAGATGTGCACCAAATCATGTCGGGGTCAAGAAGCCTCAGCTTGCCTGAAATCTGATGGATCAGGCGCGCCGTAGCCGCAGAGTAATAGACAACAGAGCGAACAACACCACGGAGACTCTACGGCTTAAACTTCAAGTGTGGCTTGCAAGGGGGCTACAGTACGACTCTGAACGTGGTTTTACAGCCCAAATGCAGCCTGCTGCAAGGCCGGTGCCACACTTGCATCCCTTGCATCTGTCGAGCAGCCAAGTACAAGCAGCCGCGGCACAGGCAGGAACCTCTTTCCTTTGCAGTGGTAGATCTTTGCCATTCTTTGCCACACAGACAGATGACCATTATGACCAAGGCTGGCGCGCTGCCGGCATGTGCTGTTGCAGAGCTATGGCCTGCCGAAAGTCTTTGATGCGTCATAATTGCCCGCAAGACTTCTGCATTATCGAAAAGCGATGCAGCGCATCCTTGGTATGTAAAAGACATTGCCCCACGCTTTTCCCTGGCAAGGATCTGCGCGGTTGAGCACTATACCCGTAAGCCTTGAGCGCTACAAGCGCAGCGTGTATGCTTTCAACGGTTTCTCCAGCTAGAAAGCTCATGGGATACATCTGCGAGAACTGACTCTGAGTGTGCTGAAGCTGTGCCGAGACACTGTCCGGTACACCGCTGATGCTCGGGCCCACTTCCGCTCGCGTCTCAGCTCTACCGCATGGTAGTGAAGCCTGCAGCAGCCCCATTGATCAGAATGCACGTAAACAGAAGGCAGCCATGCACTGCTTCTTCTTAGCAATGCCGTCCTACCTTTCCTCGGCGGGCCTGACAAAGGTCTTTGCTGGCATTTGAAATGGAAGTCCCTAAATCATCATCATGAAGTCCCACCACTATCTCACACACTCGTTTTGCAACGACGGGATTGCAACCCGTCAAACGAGCGGGTTGCGACCTTTTCTTTGTGGATTGTATGCTGGTGCCAAGTTGTGGATGGAAGCAGCTTCCAGTTGAGTTAGTTTGTGCGCTACTTCGTTTCTAAGGCAGGAAGTCTCTGGCCTCTTGCAAGACATCACAGAGGACTCGTTCAAATCTCTCGAAAGCTACGGAATCCGCAGAACCAGCATTTACGAGTTATTCTGTTCATCCCATCGCCTTGCACAACTGCCACGGCGGTGGTTGGCAAAGCCTCTTATGGGTTTGTGATGTTGCCTCAAGTTGCCTCACAGGCAATTTATGATTCCCGGTTGCTGCACTCAAGGAGCCGTGCCAGTCGCTTGAAGGCTGAGCTCTCGGGGCCAGTGACCTGCCAAATGTGCTTAACTTGATTGACCGGATGTGTCCTGCATCCCTGGCCTGGCCTGTGCAGCTCCCTTCAGTGCTGCTGTGTAATAGCCCACTGCCGCATCTTGGCTGGGGCCTAGGCTACACCCTGATTTCAGCTCTTGGGATCCTGCACGCACACCTGCACAACGCGTGTGCTTGGATGGCCACGCAGTCAATGGCTGCTCTCAGCGACGAGAAACTGAGGCGTGCAATCGTGAGAGCCTACGTCATCCACACCTGTTGTCAATAATTAGCTAAAGTAAAAGATCTCCAACCCCACCAGTTCTGCCGGATCCCAGACGTCAGTGTACGGCAGATTTGGACACCCAGCATTTTCCTCTTCAACTGATTTGGAACTCGCAAAGGATTACTGTAAAGAAAGACCCACATGAATTCAACAGCAATGCTGCGCAGTTCCGGCAGCAGATTTTCATGTAAAGAAGGTGTCATTGGCAGTAAGCCTCTGAGCCCTTCTACCTGGCTACCTCAAAGTTCAGGCGCTTCGGTGCCTGCATGAAATAGGGTCGTCGCTTTGACACGTTCGGAGGCGACAGCGGAATCGGGTCCGCGAGCGGGCGGCTTTGAGCTCTTAGATGCCCTTCATGAACTCTGTAAGCTTCAGAACTTGCATGCGGGACCGAGTGCTGATGGCAGCTGCTACGTTTCCCACATCAGGCGGTGTCCGCAAATAGGCATGTGAGCCAGTGCACTCTGAAGTAAACCCTTCTGATCGCTTGCATTCACTTCTGACAGCGGCCGTCTCCCCTTCCCAACAAGAATCATCCGTTATTTTTGACTTTAATGTAGGTGTGGTGCCCAGATGGGACTCTAAGCTTGCATATGCTTAGGAGCCTCTAGGTTTCAGTGCGAAGGAAGGCTTTCTGGCCTTTCGAGGCCGAGATGCTTCCAGACCTTTTAGGAGTCAAGTACTTCTAGGGCGAGTAATGCGGTGCAGACACTTCTCGGAGTGGCCCACGCTCTGGACGAGCCTGGGCAAGTAGCGCATATCGATTCTGCAGAGGTCTGCCCATAGGCCGCTGCAACCCAGCGGCCATTTCGCAATGAGCTCATGTACAGGCAAATGACGCCAACAGCTGGCAAAAGCCTCTCTGGTACAACTGGCAAGCCTCGAGCCTACAGATCGTCCATCAGCCCAAGCCTTAATGCTCGCCGTATGGCCATGCTGATCAAACTGGAGCTGGCGCTAACTGCTCTCTGGGCTTAGCCCTTGTGCCAAAGATCTGGCTGGTGTTCAGCTTTCGGGTAGGCAGGTGTTGCAGCTGACACCTTGTAGGCTTCTCCGCCGAGCATCTTTTCGGGGCCCATGGAACGGCTGTCTACATGGCGGTGCGGGTTGCAACTTGGGCAAATGCCAAAAGCTGCTCGCAGCATGCACAGGCTATGTCAAATTCTGGAAGATTAGCAAATAATACAGATATTGGAGAATCAAACGGACAAGAAAATGGAACATGAAATGGACATGGGTTATAAAGTTTAGCTCTGCTGTCGTGCACACCTGACTGAGCATAGGTCAGTCCTGGCTTCTCAAACATGTAAGGATTTCTAGATTCTTAACAGATTCGAAGCGATTTGCCGAAAGAGGTGTCGGGAGCGGATCCAAGGCAGCTTTCATGCTTCGGCACCAAAGCTATCACCGCTACAGCCGACCCGCTGGCACAAAATTGGCAATTTGGCAAACTCAGGATCTGCCACGCTGCTGCCCAAGGCAAATTCTTAACAATCTAGAACATGGCCTGAAATTTGACAGGCCATGATTTTACAAATCCTCAAACTCTGAGTGGTACTTCGGCTTGGCTTGCCGAATGACATTGTAATTACAGGAAAGATGATGTCCTCGGCACAAGCTTGCCCTTGCATTTTGCGCAGTAGCCTGCATCAAGTGTGAGCGGGTTCCTTGTGAGATCTTATCAGGAAGTTCGTTTCACCATGGTCCTGCCTGTGTACTCCCTTGCCCGACCGCGACAGCTCAACAAGTCATCTGGCTGTCAGTAAAAATTGCCTCAGCAGATCAAAGCAGCAGAGGTAGCTGGCGAACAGCAAAAAAAAACCTGCCAGGGAACGGCCAAAATGGAAGACGGCTTTGGGCTGACTCTCAAGCCTGGGTGCAGACTTGAAGCTTGACCAGCGTGTCAGGACCAACGTGTTGGCTTTGCAAGCCCACAAGGAACAAGCGCCCGGCCAGCCAGCCACAAAAATTGCTTGTACACAGATTAGACGCCCTGCACCACCTTCCAGGATAAAACCTGCAGTGCCCAAAAATGAGGATCTTGAACCTTGAACCTTGAAAGCTGCTTGGAACTATAGCCCCCCTTAAGTAGATAGAATATGGGGTATAAGGGCATCTTACTATAATCTACCGAAAGCCATGTTCTATCTACTTAAGCGGGACTATATACCTGAGGTCCAAGCCTTGGCCTTGCTGCCATCCAGGTTTGCTGCACGCTCAGCCAACACCTTCAGACGGCAGAGCTAAACATCTTGACTAAAGCCAAAATAACTTGCCTCGGCCTCTGCTCCCCCCCCCCGCGCCTCTACCACCCATTGACACTCGTTTTTTGCACAAATGATTCTGGCCGGGAAAGGTATGGGGCCATCCCGCTTTTTGTATCTTTCCGGCTCGTTTTGTTGCCCCCCCTCCAACGCCCTTTTGTCTAAGGCTAAGGTTGGCAGGCTCTTCACACGAATACTTGTGGCCTCCTTTGCCAACCCAGCTGCCGAGGCGGACGCGCGCTCGCGCTTACAATTACCTGGGCGATCCTGGGTGCAGCTGCCTTTGCTCGCAACCGGAAGCCGAGCTTGGTCTCCAGGAGGCCCCACGCCACCTACTGCATGTGACTGGTGGATCTTGATCAGCAAAAATCGAAACACTTGCCCTGGGCTTGATTGCTTCCAAAAGCAAGCACAGGGTGTTCAAAACAGCCCAGCCCAGACACCAGCAGAGTCGCAAGCCACTTGCACGCCACCTGAACCTCCGAGCCTCAGGTTGCCGCATTGCATCAAGGCATACTTGCTTGAAGCTTTCTCGGATAGCTACATCTACAAGTCTGGAAGGCCACTTGACTTCTGTAAGTCCTGCGAGACTTGCATGATAGCAACCTGCATGGCCCTGTTCTTGCGAAAGAGAAAGCAGAGAGGGCTCAGAAATTCCCAGACCTACATGCTGCCAGGAGTCTCGATGTTGCGTCTACAGTGCGTGAGCGCAGACGGTTTTGCCCATCAATCCACACGTCCAAGTCCTTCTGCATCAATTCTTGAACCTTAGTCTTAAACATTCGCCAGGGCCTAGGCCAGGGCCTAGGCGAACACTTTGCAGACCAGAGTCGAATCGTGTACCATCTTGGAAAACACGACGAGCCGTGTCAAAGTGGCCATTGTTCTTCTCCGTCAAGGCCAGGTTCAGCCTCGATGGTTTGATGATGTTTCATGGCTGTCAGCCGAACAATACAGACTCCAGTCCGATCCCTGCCAAGATACCACGTGCAAGCAGCAGCAGCGAAAGAAGGCACTTCCTTCCTTGGTAGGTAAGGGCGCCACAGATATACACCCAGCTTTGCCAGCTCCAGTTTTGATCTACACACGGATGATGAGGCAACGGCGTCGGCGGCATGCTTGTGTACAATGTCAGGGCCTACACGCAACCACAAGCCAGTTTGACGAGTCTGCTTGCCCGTGACTGAAGAGGCTGCTCGCTCCGCTAACCATGACGCTCTTTCAGGAGCCCACTGTGCGATAGACAGCTGATGCTGTATCCCACTTCCGCTGCCGTCGAAGCTCTGCTGCACGATAGTGGAGCCTTGCGGAACAAGCCTTTGCAGTGCCTGTCCCGTCACCGGCGCTAGCATGCCAACAAGCAGCCGTGCTAGTCGCTTGAACATGGTGCTTTGTGGCTCGTAGTTTGTCACCTGCAGCATCGCAGCTTCAAGAAATCAACCAGACCACTGTCATCCAGAAATTTTTTGGGGTTTCAAGAACATTCAGGCTAAGATCTGGGCAGCTGCAGCTAACGTCATACATCTGCACGGAAATGCTCTATCAGTTCCGCGTTACAGGGAAAGCTGACACTGCTAACCTGTAGCCCTGCAAAGCAGAGGATGTCACAACTCGCAACCCAACTCTCCACACCAAACTGTCTCGAGACCACTGAGCTGCGTAGCGTGCAGCGTGCTATGGACCAGATTTTGCAATTGAAATTGAAGTTGCTCCCACAGACAAGCACTTAATTCTCTCAGGCTCTCCAGCAGGCCACCCTTGCTGCACCCTTCAGCGCAGCGGTGTAGTAGCCAAGTGCAGCATCTCTCCTTGGGCCTTGGGGTCGCACGCTAACACGCTTGGCGCAACTCTCCACACATTTCTGCGACCAGGCAGCATGTAGCCCAAGTTCTCGAAACCAAGACTGGCGAGTGCTGATGGAAAACAATGAGTGAGGGCAGACGCAACTCAAACAAACAACGTGCGCGGTCTGCATCGTGCCTTTCTTTCGGAATTCTGGAACCCATGTCTGTTGCACAGCACATACGTACCCGAACGCTCCAAGCATCTAGCAATCTAGCAGCCTAGTCAGACAACCAAGCTTGCTGCGCATCACAGGTTGCATCTGCTACTCACTGCGGCAGAGCAGCGGTCCGAGCCAATGCAAAGGAAACAAGCACAAAGTGCTGGAAGAGTCCTTCAAGTATCTATTAATGTACACTGGCAAAGCTGGGCGTACTAAATCCTGGACATTTCGCAGCAGCTGTATGCACAGGACAGACGGCTGACTTGCAAAAGCACTGCCTGGTCTGCTTTCGGAAGATTTGTGCAGCGGCCATGGCTTTGTCGGCTTGCAGGAAAAGCACGCACAGCCACGATGGGTCCTTGTGCCCAATTGCTTCCAGGCTGTTCTGCCCTGAATGCCCTACAAGGAGGAGCAGTTGCCAAATCGACAGTTACGCACATGCCGGCACACAACACAAGAGTTTTATCCCACAGCACCAGTGCCGAAGAAAAACCTCTTGCTATGCAAGGAGGCCATAGCATTCTTCCAAGCCATGTGAAGGTTTGTTTTCGCAAAAATTGAGGGATTGGTGATCGAAGGAGGCACTGGAAGAATCTTGCCACAGGCATGGCTGCTAAACTGCTAAACACTTCGCAGGGACTCCGGCCTTCCCTTGAAGGAAGCGCTGAAGTCAAAATTCTTCCTATCTACAGCATCCTGACAATGTGCGGTTTCTTGCTGACTTTTGCTGTTACCAGAGCGACGCACGAGTACCGTGAGTACCAACACAAAAATCTCTGGTGGCATGGTCATAGCTTGCACACCACCCGGAGTGAAGCCTTGTTGCTTCTAGCCCGGCAGCTGCTAAGCAAAGCCATTGTGAACATGCGCAGGTCTGCGGGCAAGGATTTCCCTATCGTTCAACACCTTCTACAAGTAACATGTCAATGTGAGTTACTGTAGCGGGGCTGCGAGAAACTTACGTGCTGGCATTCGTAATCCCAACTGCGCGCTCGCAAAAGCAACGCTTCTCCTGCAAGCGCTGGGGCCTTCAGTGCAAAACCATCATCGTTTGTGGGGACCTCCTCGCTAGGAGTTTTGCCACAGGGCCCCACTGACCACGAGGGCCAACAATGTAGGGACTCGCACCTGCCAGGGCACATGCCTGCAAACTTCGGACATAGTCCAACACCCGCAGCCTTGAGCTCCCTCACTGCCACGCCTGGGTGGATTGCCAGTTTGGCACTTTGCGTTTTGGGCGTTGTGCCCACCAAGCTCCAAGCAGTTGTAGTACTAAACATGGCTTCTTGAAAAGCTCACGAACAGAATCCTTCGGATGAAGATGCTATGAGACTGGAAGGGGATTGGCCGATTTCGTAGTATTGGCGTAAGTGCAGACGAGCTTCGCATCACGAAACATTTGTCCGGCCTGCCAGGGCCCAGTGTTTGCGCGATTATGAATGGTTTAGAAGTCTTTAGCAGCCCTCAAAATCCGATTCTTTGAGCTCAGAAATCCGATTCTCCTTCTCGGAGCAAGCAGACCGCGAGGTTGACATTGACCGATTTGACCGATGCGCAGGCGATGTCGACCCTGCCTGCCCTGCCTGCACCATCGAAATACTGCAGGGTGCCAGCTCAAGGCAAATAACCAGCAGCTTGGGAGGATTGATGCTTACAAGGAATGTGGACCTGCTCAAGTCGATGCCCGGACGTCATCGAGATATTGGGCAGGGAAGACGTGTGGCTCACATGGCCCTGTCGATGTCGATGCCTCAGACAGCACCCTGTGTAAAAAACAATGCAAGGCATCCAATGTCTGAACTTGCTGTGCCAAAATCTTGGACAAGAGCAACATGCAAAAGGCGGCAGCAAACCTTTTAAGCGCGCTGGTCATATCATCGCTGATCTGCTCTCCAGGCCGCAACCACACATCAAAAGTGCAGCTGGTCAACTCCTAGCCGCGGGGACCTAGTTGAATTCAATTCACTAGGGCCTCACCTCAACCACGCGCATCTCTGGGTGGTGCCTTGCCTGCCGGAGGCGGCTTGTGCTGCACTGAGACGGGTGGGACAGGCTTTACAGCGGCTGGCGGAGTCCTCCAGCCAAGGGGAGGTGCTTTCTCAGGAGCTTGAGCTGCTTGAGGTGGGGGCGCTTTCATCTGCGGCCATTTCCCCAAGGATGCTCCAGAAGCCAAGTCCGCGCCGGACTTGCTCCTGTCTTCTCTGAACTTTGCATAAGTCATTTCGACACGTTCTGGGAGAGGTAACGTAGTGAAGGTAGCTTCCCTAAGTCTCTGCTCATCATTGAGCACGACCACATTCGGACAGGAGATTTGTTCCCAGTTGTTCTGGGTCTTGTACTCGGCGTAGGATGGTGCATTCACCAGCGGTGTGGATGGGTTTTCAGCTGCTTTGCAGGCTTCCTGTGCGCGTCGACGACTCTCTTCGTCGACCACCGCCCTTTGTGCTGCAGGCTCCTCCTGAACATAGCCTGTTTCATGCTCCTGCCAAGAGACGAGTGTCTTGAGTAGGTCATGGATTGGAAAGCTCATCTTCATGGAGAAGGCCATTGACATCTTTGGGACGCCAACTCCATCGACGTCCTCCACGTGGAGCTTGAACCCGTCCATGACATCGCACATCACTTGTACTGGCACTTGACCGATGGCCATCAGTCGAAGAGCAAGCACCTACCCCTTGAGCGAATTCTGTGTGGTGCGGGCTGCAAGGAGAGAGGATCTAAGTGCCCTGCATCCCACAACTGGAGCCAAAAACACGAAATTGCCAGCATGCACAAGCAAGCCAGAGCCGCCGCACCCTGAGCAGATCTGCAACACTTGTAAGTAGTTCGCCTCATGGTGCCCTAACCCTTGAGCATCGAGGCGCCTGGCATGCCGCGGCCGATGGTCTCGTGGAACTTGAGCAGCTGCGATGACTCTGTCGATGACTGGGTTGGCCCTGGACGGCAGGAGTGTCTGACAGGTCGAGCACAGCCACCAAATCTGAGCTGAATGCGCAAAGCCATTCTCCACCAGCTTGGGCAGGTAGTAGCGCTCTAGGGCTACCTCAGCACGGCGCATTTCTTAAAAATTCTGCCATGAGAAGCGCAGCAGCTTTTTCGAAGGCCAGGTGGCTCCGCGAATCCTTGGCTCCAGGGTCTCGATCCTTGGCAGAAGCGCTCCGCCCCAGGTGATGTGGTCCTCTGGTAGGATTGGCATGGCGCCGCCGAGTGGAGCCGTGCTACGCAGAGCCTACAGCTTTGTACAGCTGTGCGCAGCTTGCCTCGACTCCAAATAGCATGTCTTTTGTGAACTACAGTAAGAGCCGCAAGCTGACGAGCAGTGCCTTAGTGAGCCGCGAAGCATTTCTACGCACTGGTTATCCTTAGTCCTTAGTGGCTGGCCGATAGTCCCATGCATGGAATCACAAAAAGTGAGCAGGCTGTTCACTAGATTCGTCCACACAGCTCTTTCAACGGCAGGCCTTTGTGTTTGAGCCCACGCTTGTACAGTAGGAGGGCCTGTCCAGAACATCACAAGCGAACAAGCTTGGCAATGAAGTCATGGCAGAGGCACTCGCTGCTTTCGTCTGTCGCAGTGATCCTGCTCTCATCCACATCTCAAGCGTCAAGACGTAGGCGCGTCACGCATTCGTGGGAGCCGCCAGTGCAGCGTCGACCAGCCATCACCCCCCAACCTCACAGGAGAAAGGATAGCAAAGCGAAACCTCACAACCGCAAGCGGCATCCAAGGAGTCAAGCATGCATCCCCAAGCATCTTGTTTTCGCTTCAGCGGGTCGGATGAGTCTCGGTGCGTCAAGCTCTCTCAGCTTATCTCGATGAGGGCATTTTGGCGAAAGTCACTTCCAAGGGAAATGGCACGTTGAGCTTGTAGCCCAGGGCTTCATCCCCTAGCTTCTTCATGATGGCTTCGAAATCCTCTCTTCAAGCTGCAAATGACCTCTAGTGTGCTGGTTTATGTCATTGTCTCGGGCAATAACTGATAATAACAGTAATGACGGGTGGGCAAATGGCTCCTCATTGAGCACCTCCTCGCCAGCAATGCTCTTCACCTGAGAGCAGCTGCTGGGTGTCGACAATAACATGCCTGCACTGGCCAACTGGCCCAGCACAGATCCAGTAAGTTTAGCTTAAGCTTAGTCTCCACCCGCTAGCTGATGGTAGCCTGGAGGTTTCAAGTAGCGCGACATGCGATGGCACTTGCCCGCTTGCAAGCTCTTTCGCTGAATCCCTTCTGAATGAACTGTCAGCAGCTTCATGTTGAACCCTTTACATTTTCTGGTTACTTAGAGGGCGTGGCGGTTTCATGAGCTCTGCCAGAGGTGTGGGCACATCCCACCACTTCCCCATGAAAGCTCTTGAATGAATGATGATAACCTACCATGCATAGAGGAGTTGACAATAATACTCCCGCCGGGCTAGAAAAACTCCGGAATACTGATTTTGATTTGTAATAACAAGTTTGGAGTCCGAAAACCTACAAGCAAGTTCCATCGGCAATAAACAGCCGGTGACAATCAATCATATTGGTCATCCCGATTTGAATAGATTTCCTTCTACTTGTGCCACGAGTACTGCGAAGTACACTACCTGGTCCTACCAACCCACAGGTTTATTATTCGACCGGCCCTCCGTAGACCAAACACGCAACTCAAGATCCCGCGGGTGTACTTCTTGCCAGGCTAACAGTACCCGTCAACCAACTGAAGCCTCAATTACTTTTCAAACTTGGCAGTCTCTGCCTAGCTTTGCTGATGCCGTCTGCCCCATGTCTGGTGTGCTGCCGCCAAGTAGCAACCATGCCTGACTTGACGCCCATGGCTTTGGCTTGTCCGAGAGGGTCTCCGACGAAAACGCCATGCGCAACGTCCTTCACCTTCACACATCGCTTGGATGGCGGGGGTTCTGTATACAGCGCACTTGCTGCCTTCAGCTTTAAGAAACTGCCAAGACTGACAATAACTACACGTGGTATTGCTGAGGTATGCACCATAGCGCCCTTGAAGTCCTGCCAGGCGGAGAAAGAACTACATGAGGTAAGAGGCTTCCGCAAACCTGAAGCTTACACAGCACTTGGCTGCCGATCAGCTTCCAGCAGGGGACCTGTAGCATACTACAGCCGCCTGCGCGGGGAGAACCACGGAATAGCGCAACAGACACATCATTACAAGAAATTCCCAGAACATGCTTGTGAAATTCCATGGAGCAACACGATCTTCAACGGCAATGCCTCCTCCTCCCACTCCCATTCCCCACTCCCTACTCCTACTCCCACTACTACTACTACTACTACTACTACTACCGCCACCACCACTACTACTACTGCTACTGCTACTGCTACTACTACTTCTTCTTCTTCTATGCGCGATTGCTTCGGTGCAACCTAGCGAGCCTCATAAATGACTTAGTCATGAGGCGAAGTGAGCCGCCACTAATGGCAAGCACCCACAATGCAGCCCGGGGCCTAGGCCCCTGCAGCTGCATGGAAAAGCATTCACAAACTAATTGGCAGAACATGGGATTTTAAAATACAGCAACTCCCTCATGACACAGCCTGGCTAAGCAGATCCCTGTACAAACCTCCACAAGAAAGAAGCTATACATCGGCATTCTGTGGATTAGATCGGCTCATCCTCTCCGGAAGAAATGACCTGGCGCACTGAGCTGTTGCGAAAGCGTCTCTGGAGTCATCGCAGGACCAGTTGGCAAACGCAGCTTTTTTGTTCTCAGCGGGCAGCCACGTTACTACTACTACTACTACTACTACTAATACTACTAATACTAATACTACTACTACTACTACTACTCCTACTGCTGCTACTGCCATACTACTACTACTACTACTACTACTACTACTCGCCGTCGCATCGAACACGCTAAGACCACCCCAACAATTGGCAACACCATTTTGGAGAACTAACCTGCATTGCATAACCACGTGTTGGAAAACAGGAAGAGCATGCGGCCGGAGAGCGACGTGTGGCCCAAGGTAGGCGCGCAGGGTGTACTGTCCAACTGAATTGGATGGGACTGCACACCTTCGTAGCTGTTGTTCTCCGCAAAGCTTCAGCCGTTGTATTGTTCACAGCATATCTTGTAGGTGGCTTCCCAAAAACCCTGCGGATAGGCCCCCAGCCCTCACACCACGGGGAGCAATCATGCAATTATTGCTCCGGTCGAAAAAACTCACTTTTACGACTCCTCGTCCCGGACTTGACTTGGGACCGGGTCGGCTCATCATTTGTGGCCCTTGGTTGCATACACAACGCACATCAATCTGTGACTGCCATATAACCATGGTATCTGAGCTCCATCGGCACGACCCCTTGTTCAAGGAACAACCCTGGCCCCCGTTGCTCATCACTTGCAGGGCAATCTGCAATGTATAACATGTGCTCATTCTCGACGTCGGACTTACATCAGAGCTCCAGGGGACTTGGTGCAGGTGTCTCAACAAGAGACCTGTAAGTGCAGTCAAGCTAAGCTTTCCCTTCACGCGGGCTGGGACCATGGCATAGGTAGCGATCAACAGGCCTTGTAGTGCTACAGAAGCCCACTGTGGACTCACTCGAGCCGTGGTGCTTACTACTACTACTACGACGACGACTACTACTACTACAACAACAACAACTACTACTACTACTACTACAACTACTACTACTACTACTACGACTACTACTACTACTACTTCTTCTTCTTCTACTACTGCTACGGCTACGGCTACGGCTACCACTACTGCTGCGAGTAGTAGACGCCCCCAGCGGGGAAAAACACACCCCTAGCGCGGTACGGACGTCATTCGTTTGCTGAAAGTGTTGGCAGGCGCAGTGAGTTTGAGCTTCGCAAAATCTTGTGCCTTCACGTTTTTGGGCCAAATTCTCCGCCCCCAAAACGACAGGGACACAAGATTTTCAGGTGGTGCAATTTACTAGGGCAGCAACCGCAAGAGTTGTCCAGAGGCAAGCGACTTGTCGGCTTGCACGGTCCAATGGCGCCAATGGGCCTCATGTATGTGACTGCTGAGAGCATGTCCAAGTCTCAGCATTCACCCCGTGGCATCCTTTTTGGCATGCCCCCGCCAGGCGTCAAACCAGCCCAGGTTCCTGATCCTGGGACAGCCCCAGGCTTTGGGAACCTTTTTTGTTGTGCCCGACTTTGTTACGCACAAGCCCTGGCAAATCAACAGCAGCAGCCTGGGCCCAATAAGAACCAAGTCATTCATACCATTCAGGTATTGCCCTATGTTATTCGCTTGAGGGGTATGTTTTTTCCCACCGGGGACCTCCCACGACTACTACCCCTGCCCCTCCTCCCACTCCTACTCCTCCTACTCCTGCTACTACTTCCTACTAGCACCACCACCACTACGACGACGACGCCGCCGCGATGACGACGACGCAACGACGACGCAACGACGATGACGATGACGACGACGACGACGAGGAGGAGGAGGACGACGACGAGGAGGACGAGTACAAGTATTACTAATAACAAGAAAAATTACCAATAATTATGATAAGGTAGTATAATAATAGTGGCAATACTAACGAGCATCGTCGTAGCAGCAGCAGCAGCAGCAGCAGCAGCAGCAGTAGTAGTAGTAGTAGTAGTAGTGGTGGTAGTAGTAATAGTAGTAGTAGTAGTAGCAGTAGAAGAAGCAGTAGCAGTAGCAGTAGCAGTAGCATAAGCAGTAGCAGTAGCAGTAGCAGCAGCGCTAATAGTACGAGTTATTGTGCTGGTAGCAATACTAATACTAGTAGTAGTACATATAGTAATACTAGTAATGCTAGTAGTACTACTGGAAGTCATACTAGTAATTACCGGTGCTAGTACCAGTACGAGTGGCGGCGGTGGTAATATTATTATTAGCAGTAGGAGTAGTAGTAGTAGTCGTCGTCGTCGTAGGAGTCGTAGTAGTAGTAGTGGTAGTAGTAGTAGTGGTAGTAGTAGTAGTAGTAGTGGTAGTAGTAGTGGTAGTAGTAGTAGTAGTAGGAGTAGGAGGCTCCGGTTGCGTTCGTGACGGTACATTTTTGTGGCATTGCAAGCCCAGAAATTCGGTAAAAACCAGCACTCGTGGGTTTTGGATGGCGTCAGTTGACTTCCATTGTTTCTGTGCTTTTCTTGTTTAACATGTTTTCAGCATGAGGAATGTGAAATGTCTGCATCGTTGATATCGGCTCCAGTCAGAGTCAAGGATAAAAAAAACCCTTGGATAAGAATAAAATCAGAACTCCAACCATTGGACTCATGGGGCGTGCCTTGGAAAAATAAGGTGATGATAATCAGAACTCCTCACACCCTTGGACTAATGGGGTGTACCCTGGACTAATGGGGCGATGATAAAATTAAATCAGAACTTTTCAGACCCTTGGACTACTGGGGCGATCCTTGGACAAATGTGTCATGAACAAAGAGAAAAAGCCACCGGGAAGCCTACTTAAAAAAAAGAAAAAAGAAATGTTTTTCAGTAAAAAGGTCCAAAATATGCATGAACCACTATAACACGCACAAACAACTCAGACCAACAATAATAAGCAAATAAATCGAAAAGAAATAATGGAGGCGGACTTTATTCAAACATCGCGCGAAACCTCAGTTTCAGTAGGGTGAACTGGGGAAAACCACACAGTCATAAACGCGACCGTTACCTACTAGTAGTAATAGTAGTAGTAGTAGTAGTACTACTACTACTACTACTACTAGCAGCAGCAGCAGCTGTAGCAGTAGCAGTAGCAGAAACTACACATATGACGTGCGAAAGGTTTGCTAGGCTTGAGTTGCACTGTGTCCTTTCCGGGCTGCCATCGAACGATTCCGTATGGTCTCTTCTCAAATGTCACCTCGGCTGAATTGCGTAGAGCGTCTTCCGCAAAACTGCTCAAGCGCACCTGCACTACTACCATGATTGCAATACTTGGAAAGCCGAGCTAGACACGCTGATGGTGTCCGATGTCGCCTGCCTGACGTCGAATGGTGTGTCGTCTTCTTCAGGACCCAGGAACGTCAGAAACCTGAGCTGGATGAACACTGCCTCTTAAAATGTTCCCTCTCTCCTCAGCCATGTCCATCCCTCCGAGCCACAATACTACGCCCGACCGTGCATTCCTGTTTCGTTGATTTTCGTTCACGGACGTGCCGGTGCTTTCGTAGAGTCAGATGTTATGGCATGTGGTACTGTAGAATGGCCTTCTGCTCTTAAGGAGAGCAGGCCGGGAACCCCCAAGCCTGGGAACCAGGAGAAGTGCTGGGGAGCGACCAGGGATAAGACATGCGCACGCGCTTGGTAGACAACGGCTGTCTCATGAAGCAACCCGCCATTTCTTTCCCCTCAACTTGCCTTGAGACCTTCATCCACCAACGTTGCCCAGCAAATGCTAATGTACTGTCTGCGCCCGGCAAAACAATGCTAAGTTGCAGACGTGCTGATCGCGTAATTACAGAAGGTCAGCTTGCCAAGGCGCATCTCGGGCATCTCCTTGCCCTCGATCTCTACCGTGTTGACGAGCTGCTTCTGCCACTTGCCGCGTCGTGCTTTGCCCGCTTGTCGGGAAATCTGGCCGTGCGCGGCTCAGGTTCAACCATGCAATTGCACTCTCCGCGCCAGAATCGTGAAGTGTCTGAACGCAGCATAAACACGACAATCTGCCAAGCTGGAGCCTTGTCTCCCATCGCGATGGCGCTCTCATCTCGTGGGCTGCGATTAGGCTGGAGCCCGGTGAAGGTCTGCGAGGATTGGCCCAAAAGGCAACAGTAGGCGGCCAAGCCGCCTCAGTGGATGTTGTGGTCAAATCAAGGTCACACTTTGAGTTTGAGTCAAGCTAAGTTCTGATATCAGGAGAGGCACTCAAGGCAACCAGAATGGCTGCAGGGCTTCGACGAACCATTGCGCCGAGTCTGGGCTGTGGCAAACAGCAAGCACGTGAGGCTGAGCCCAAGCTGCACATTGAATGCATTCTCTCCCTATTTCCCAACATTTCCCAACAAATCTGCCTTAACTGCTGGCCGCTCGCATCACTGCAACGCGGCTTGGCATGACCACATCAAGCAGAACATCTAGCTCAATCCATCCAAATCTGCTGACCTCCATGTGTTAAAGTATTATCACTTGCACCTGGAGCTTAGGTAGCTGAAGGTCTTTTACTCTTGGGTTCATGGAGTCCAGACAGGTTGTTATCTTTGAGGGTCTTGTCAACCCATGCCGGACAGTTATTTAGGTCGTGTTTTCGCCATCGAGCTTCGTCTTCGTTACAGCGAACATCCCTGCCGTCTCAAGGCAAGCAACTGAATTTCGGCAGCCAGGCAAAGAAAGGCCTGCGATATGTTGCTGAAGCCATGCCTCTGCATGCCGAGCGACTAAATACCATGAGGCCTGCATATCCTGGAAAGATGCCATCAAGACAGTTAAGGCAAAAACAGTGTGAGCAACCTCCACTCCGGCGGCATAAGGCTTCCAACTCGATACCAGGATCTCAAAATGCTTCCAGCTGAGCCCCGCCGAAGCCAAGACAGCCTGCTGAAGAATAAAGTAGCCCTGAAAGGTCTGAGCCTGCAGGAACGCACGGCAACCTGCCAGCGAATCTGCAGCGGCAGGATCCCACATGGCGCTATGCGAGGCGTGACCTGAATCGGCTTTTGCCAGCACAGGCCTCACCACCGTGGGCCAGCCTTCTCGAACAGCCTTTTGCCGACTCGCCAGGGCTTCTGGGATTGCCGCGATCTGCGCTGACTCAGGACTCTCCGCGATCAATTTGTCAGAGGCTTCTGGAGAAATATCCGGCAGCCTGGAGGTCATCAGCTTTTGGCCGAGGTCTTTGCTTGCATCTGCACTCTGGATGCTCAGATCACACGATCCCGAGACTCGCAGGCTGATCTGTAGTTCGGAGGCCTTCTCGCCAGCACTCACAGGGACCTCGCCCAGGAGAATACCCTGGCTGGCAGTTGTCAGCGGCACCGCAGTCAAATAGACTCGCGCAGACTTGCGGCTAGCATTGCGCCCAGGTCTCCAGTGGATTGACGCCTTCTCAAATGCATCAGTGCACACACCGGCAAAGGAAAACCGACAGACTCCCTGCAAGATGCCACCAGCTACCTCCAAGCTAATCCACCCAGGCGTGCCAGATACTTCTGCAATGCCAATGCCCTGAGTCCCTTTCGGGGCTTCACTTGCAAAGGCGTCAGCACGATCGGGTTGAGCTAACGGACTTGCGATCCCACCAAGGCCTTGCAGCCTTTCTGAAAGGCTGTCATAGCTCTTGCCACGGCTCTTTTCCATGCTGCGGAGGGAGAGCTGGGACGCCAAAGCCAAAACACCCCCTTTTGCAGAAAGCTTGGACCATGAAGCTGCAAGCTTTGGGGAGTCCCCATGCTTGGACACGGGAATTTGGCTTCGCAGTGACAAAGAGGCGTGGCCGGGTTGGCCGGGTTGGCCACCCTGGCTCTTTCGCCGAGAATCCGAAGCGCCTGCGAGCATGGAGTCAAACAAGGAGAGACTCTCCAAGCGAGAATCGCGCCCGTATGGACTCTTCGTACTTCGCTGTGTGCCGTGCAAGGACAGCCTTTGCCCAAGTTTAGCAAAGTCCAAAGTTGACAGGCGTGAGTTGAATGCTTTTGTCTTTTTGGCACGGCTGGAAGGCGTGTCGCGAGTTGAAAGCTCTGATGTCGGTAAGCTGCTTGCCGAAGGCTTCCTGTCTGGCAATTTAGGTCTTTCCCGAAAGCCGCCGGCAAAGAAGTCCTCGTCCATCAATGGCCATGCCTCTTCACGCAATGGATCCTCAGGCCAGGCATCACCAGCACCGGGAGCAACCCGCATCCCAGGCATGCCCGCCAAATTCAATGAACTGCCGGAATAGATCGACAATGCAGAGCCCGCTTTTGCAAAGCCACGGACTGACAATGTGGAGGAACGTGGCCGGAACCAGTCATCCGTTCGCTCTAATGCTCTCGCAGGGGACTCGCGGCGAGCCTCTGTCGGCTTGCCACGCTGATTGACGGCTTCATCCCGTAAGGATATGCTAGAACCAATCTTTTCAAAATTCAGGACAGACAGCTTTTCCGCAATTCGTGGTGTAGAAGTAGTTGCATGAGCCCTTGTGGAGAGCAAGGGGCTTGCTGCATCTGACCTTGCTCCATCTGGCTCCTTAGCTGAAGTCGTCTCTGTGGCTGGGGACTCACGCGAAGGCAGTAAGCCGTCGCAAAGTATCGCGTGCTTGGCCTCAGGCAAAGGCAGGACCCACTGCGTTGCACTTGTTGCTACCTGGTGAAGATGTGCAGCTTGCTCTGCAGCCTCTGAGAGACCCCCATGATTCTCCTGCGCATACAGCGCCATGGCCGCTGTGTGGAGACCTGTTGATCTTACTCCGCAAGGACCCAGAAGCTTCGCTTGCCGCTGCACTCCTCCCAAGGTGGCACGGACATCCAGCTTGAGCTGGCTGCGGTTTTGGGTACACTCGCTCTCAGATGGGCTGAAAAGCACGACAGCTAGGAGTCGGCTGCCGAGATTCATCTCAGCAGGATCCTGTATTACCTGCCAGGCATTCGCAAGCTCACGTTCTGGAATGAAATTGCCCCAATCGAGCTGCACGTCTCGGATTGTTGGTACCAAGGCATCCAGCAGGTGAGATACCAGAACCTTCTCCAAGCCAAGTTTCACGTCACGATCTGCGACGTATGAGAAAGCTCCTCGACCGGCCTCGGTCTAGCATTTTCCGCTACAAAGTGGAAAAGCCAACTGTCCTGCGAGCATGTACTAAGCATGCATACCGTACGCTTTTGGAATGTTAGTTGCTAGCTGCTAGCTGCTTTGACTGTGACTATTTGTGTACTTCAGGCTGTTTTGCTCGAGGCTCCTTTGCGGCGTCTTCAACAAACATTGGGGAAGCACTCCAGCCCAGGCCAACAGAGAAGAGCCGGCAGTCCATAGAGCAGCTCGCTTCCACGAGCTGGATCGCATTTTTGGGGTCAGGAGGGTGCCTATCTGTTATCAGGATGATGCGCAGCTGTACAGACTCTGGGCGAGAGCTCTCCAATGCCACTGACAGGAGGGCTTCTGCAACCTGGGTTGGCCCGGAACTGTGGGAAAGGTGGGAACTTGCAGGCTCGCGTGTAAGGTGCTGATCAACCTCTTGGAAAATCTTTTCATCCAGCTCCTGGCTCTCTGAGAAGATAGGCTCCAAGGGATTGCTGGGATCGTGCCCTAAAACGTTGAGCCGGGTGCCGTGTGGCAGGCTCCGAAGCAATGCTCGAAGGGCCTGCTGAACTCGTGCCAGGCGCGCCCCCCGCATGGTTGCAGATGCATCCACTACCACGAAGACCTCTAAGTCACGAGATCGAGCAACTTCCAAACTTGGAGGCAGCCACACGGCTCCAGCAACCTGGCCTGTAGGGTGTTCCGCTACTGTCAGGAATGGAGTAAGCTCGTAGGGGTGTGCACGGGCTTGGCCTCGACTTGGCAGGGCAATCTCCAAATCCACATCTTGCAGCAAAGAAGATTTCAATATGCGCGGGCAGTCCGAGCAGCTTTGCTCCAATGTTACACCAGCCGTAGCAGCGGAAACTTCCACTTCCAAGCCCAACTCTTCCAGCATAAGCTCGATGGAAACCGGGTGCCCTGGCTGGCCAAGCTGCCGCGCGTCTCGTGCATCAGGCGTTTTGCTAAGTCCAGGTGGCAGAGAAAGTTGCAAGCCAAAAACGTGGCCAAAGCCGGGCCGCTGCTTGGCATGTAGCTGCATCACGTAATCAAGAATCAACACGACTTTTGCACCAGGCTCCAGTACTGCCATGATGGACTTTAAGGGCACACGGTAGCGAGGGCCTTGAAGACTTGCGTGGTAGAAACTGAGGGTCTCCCTGGCCGAGCACTTCGCTGGGACCGCTGCATCCGACTTGAGCACGAGTTCGCTGGCTAGGTGGTGCCCCTCCGCTGCAATCACTGCAAAGCCTTGAAAAATAGCTTCCTTTGGCAATGGCAAGGTGAGCTCTGGAGCATCAAGCGGATCCTTCAAGGTGTTCACAAAAGTGTAATTTGACTGGATGCGAACAAAAACTGCCTGTGCATTCACCGTAGATTGGACAGAGACCAGGGTGGCGTGACAAATGCCCTTCTCCGTGGCTCGTAGATGTGTACTGTAGGCACTGTAAGCGCTGTAAGGAAAGTCGAGATTGCTGCAGCCTCCAGACAGCGTCGTCTCAACCCTCAAGCTCAGGCACAGCAGTGCAAGCAGCCGATTGATGAGCTTCTGAAGGGAAGCCATGGCAAGGCCAAATGGATGACTTCATGGGAGTGACTGCATGCGTCATGGTGCCGCAGTTTTCCCTCATCGCTGCATTCAGGACGTATTTGTACACTGTCTCTGTCTGGACCACGTTTGAGCAAGCATCAGAGGGAGACTGCTCCGCGTATGATTCTCCTCGCATATGTTTCTTTCTCCTCCAGGTTCCATGCGACATAAAGCCTCAAAGCTGCAGGCAGGACTTTAGCTAACTTTCTGCAGCAGAGTCTGCAAAAGCTCTCGCTGACCGAAAGAATCTGAGAGGCATGTTTGCTGCACATGCCTGAAAATCCGTGCACGGAAGGCCTACCAGCCGGAGGCATGAGGACCTCAGAACGACCAAGTCAAATGAGAGCGTCGGTCAGTCAGCTTTAACCTATCAACGCGAACGCAAGCATCGTAAATGCGAAACTGCGATTAGGCGTACTTGGAGTTCTCAACTCAGGAAGTCTTGAATTGCAAGCAACTGGAAACTAGGCGGCACTTTTTTACGGAACGCTGCTGCTGCAACAAGTCTTCACAACAGTGCGCACGTGCAGTGGCACTTCTACATTCCGCTATGTGATGTAGCCATTTGAAATCTTCTGAAAGCATGATTTTCTCCTTGTGGCAGTGGAATACAATCAGACTGGCTACAACTAAAGGTTGTCAGCGGGTAGCTTGTCATGAAGCTGCTGCAAAAGCAAAGCGGGCCTGATGTTACCAGTCCCTGACTCAGGCTTCACCAAGGCAACGTGCATGAGTAACACAAGACGACGCCCAAATTTGATGAACTCTGTATGGCTTGTACAGAAGCGCCCAAAAATACGCCGATGCCTTAAAGCCCTGGGTCCACGGTACTTCCTCTTCAATCAAGAGACAGCAACGGTCCGAAGATGAGAGGGCATGTCTTGTCAAAGTGAAAACCGGATGCTACACTTACAGTTGTCATGGCTAGCATACTAGCCTGCTGTTATGTTTCGGACGGGACCACTGCCAAAACTGCGCGGCACTCTGCTGCCTCACGCGACAAACCAGAGGCCCTTTGCCAGGGCATGGCCATACCTTTGCCGTGGCCTCTACTCTTCGCCGCCTGTGGGCGTGACTAGCTTCTTGATGGAGTAAGGTGCAAACTTCAAGCCTTCTGCTTTGTAAAACTTGCTCTGGAACTCAACCCAATGCAGCCGCAGGGTGTGCAAAAAGCACTCCAACACATCCATCCCGAGCAGGACGGCCAGCGTGATAGCAAACCAGGCAGCGAACATGAGGTAGATCCCGATCCCATTCATTGGGAACGACATCTCAAGGCCTGAAATGTTGGGCTCAGGCTTTTACATTCTGCCCCAGTCAGTCCTGCCATGCAGGCCAGGCGCCCATGGTCAAGGTCTTCTGGAAGAACACCAGGGAGAGCTGCTGGTGTGCCAAGGACAGCGCCCAAATGCCTTAGCTTTCAAGCACCGGCAGCCCTCGATTTTGGTCAGCCAGCGCGGCTGCGTGCCTGTTGATGCCTTTTGTCAAACGCAGCTGTTGAAGCAAGCTGCGGAGGTATGAGGCCGTGTGGGATACCGTACCTAGCACGAACTCGATAGTCTCGATGATTTGGTGGATGAAAATCTCACCTTGGTCGGGACATACCTGTTGTGTACTCCACAGCTGGGTACTTGATGCTCTTCAGAGAGCGTTGCAATGCAGCGACTCCGACAGTGCATTGAGCTATACCTTAGACTCTAAAGACTGCAAGCCAAGACGCCAAATTCAAATTCCTCGCCATGCCTGGGTAGCTACGGGGCGTTGGTGTTCGTGAGCTTCGTGAGCTGTGTTGCGTTGCTATTCTTGAATAGCATGGGCATGAATTCAAAGTGCGCTGAACAGCCGTTGGCGTCATTTCAGGGTTCATCGGTCTCCTGTATGTCAAATCGGATTGACTTCTGCAGCCCGACGCCTGTACCAATACTTCACTGTGCAAGCGAACGCCCTCGATCCTATGCATCATGGGCGTTCCCATACAGGAAAAAAATGAGGAACCCGTTCCAGCACAATATTCGTTAAATGGCAATGCCCGCAACGTGGAAGATGGCAAATAGAGAGCTTTAGCACAAGTGAAAGTACCACCCAGATGGGTTGTCAGACTGTGCTTTGTTCTATCTTGCAGTGGTACAAACCAGAGTTGCCGAATCTTTGGAGGCAAGGCATTGCGTGCCACGGGCCTAGTGTACAGTGGAGCATCGTTGCCGAATGGGCGAATCAGGTAATCCTACTAGGTAGCAGCTACAAATACATACGCTGCCATCTCCAAAGTTAAATTTCTTGCAGCCGGCGCCCTCTCATCGTGAGAGTAGTCAGCTACTGATGTGTCAGTACAAGATCGACGGTGGCAGATGGCTTCACGGCTCCAGCGACCAAGGGGAGTGCGTTTGAGTCGGAAATCTTCCTTACACTGTGGCTGGGGCGTTTCTTACAAAGTAAAGGATGAGGTCTACCTAGGAAAGCAGAAAGACTTGGCAAAGTGCTTTGCAAGTGACCCAGCTTCAGGCTGACGCTTCTGCCGACGTGTCTGGTAGCGACGGTGGTGACCTGGGCGGTCCTTCATTTTCTTCCACATGACTCGCTGCTCGCGGCGATCCTCTGTATCGGATGCGGAGTCCTTCGAAAGCGAGTCCGGGACGTCATTGGCCCACTCTGGCATGTCCATCTCATCAGTATCGTCCTGGTGGAGGCCTGGCTTCCGGAACGGGGCCATGTGCTCGTTGGAGTACAAGTCAGGGATGTTAGAGAGCTCCGCAAGCACTTTGCCCAGTATCCTGGAGGACGCCTTGGTGCAAACCTTGGAAGCGTTCCAGTAGCCACCGGAGTCACGTGATGGCGCCATCGCTGGCCACGGCTCCTTCGCAGCCTTGCCAGGACCCGATGCCATGTGAGGTGAATCTGCCATTGCCAAGGACACGAAAACGGATCAAGATGGATCAAGCTTGAGCCTCTAGCATGCAGTCCGTCACTACTCCAGCATTGGGGCCAGGGAAGCAAAAGAGAGTACCCTCCGCTTCTGCTGACTGGTGGCCCATGATTATTCGAGCTTGGCCCTGTCTCCTCATCGATGTTCACCAGGTTTTCGCTGTTCTCCTCTGGCAATGCTTTCTGGGCAGCACTGCTACAAGAAGCGAGAAAGACGCCTGCTTGGACTTGTGCTGGTACAGCAGAATAAACGGCTTCGGCAGAAGCATGATGGGTACCTCACAGCGCGCATGCGAGACCGTTGGACTTTCGAAGTTCGGTGACATCAAGGTTGCATTCCGTCTCAGTCCAAGGCGGACAGCATGGTAAACCTGACTTGTGGCAAACAGCTTACAAAGATTTCAGGTCTCACCTCAGGGCACCCCTGCCCCAAGGCAAAAGGCAAAGCTTGACACATCAAAGCATCTTGAAGGTTCTCAAGGTCCAAGGTCGATGCCCCATCAGTCTCTGTGCCAACTCGACAGAGCCCGGCCAAAGGGGGAACTTGTCCTCCTGGCCCATCGCCATGCCTCTCGCATTCTGCGGCCCAGCTCACAACTTTCCGACACCGAGCTATGACGAGCTGCAAATCAAGGAATTGATGATGCTCGGGGGATTGTCGACGGGATGCACCCACCTCAGCAGCATTGCTTGTCGGTTCATGGCTGAAGTAGTCGCGTACATGAAAAAAGTTTATGTAGTCCGAAGCAGGAATTCGCAAGAGTCAGGTGCCAGAAAAAAGGCAGCGGCCCCACTTCCCGGGCTTTAGAGGGAATGTCATTCAGCATTCCATTGCTGGAGCATTTTTTACACATCGCTTCCACGTGTTCTCCTCCTGGCTAGCCCTTTGATTCTTTTCTGGCCTTGTTCTGCATGGCAAATGATGGTGGAACCCTGCCAGGAAAGGCGCTTGTACAGGATCATGAAGTCCATCCAGCCAAAGAAGCATAGCCTGAGCCACTTCACGATGTTAGGAGCTTTGAATTAATTAAAGTCGTTTAAATAGCTGGCAAGCTTTGGGAACCTCCAAACGTGCTCACACGGGACTTAGCAACTACTTATAGCTGGGCTCAGAACCCTAATAAACAATTCCCCTGAACGGCTTTTTGTAGAAGTATCCTTGCAAGTAGGGTTATCAGGTATAAGTGGTTACTAGGTTATGTCCCGTGAGTCTCCAAGTATGGGGTCTTGCGAACCCTAAACCACTAAACCCCTAAACCCAAACCCCTAAACCCCAAACCCTTAAACCCTAAACCCAAGCGGCATGAAGATCATCATCGGGATGCATTCGCACACGAAGTCGGTCATGTTCTTCTCATAGAAGGCATTGCTCCACCTTCGCTTGCGGAAGCTGCACATGAAGGATGCGCGTGCTGCTCATCTACTTAGAAGCCATAGCCACTGCAGCAAGCAAACGTTGCTTCCTGCTGCGTATAGACTGTTCGGTTCGCGCTCAACTGTTTGTAAACCTATCTGCCCACGGAAGGGCCTCAGAATGAGGCCCACAGTCATTTGCAAGACTCCGAAAAGAACGGACAGCTTCATCTTGAGGGAGTTCACATACAGCAGCTCGTTGCTCGCTCCTTGGCTCTCGAGCCAGGGCCGTCGCTGCACGATTGCGAACTCCAAAGGGCTTCTGTGCGAGCACGGCACCATGCCAGGCCCAGTCAAGGCCAAATGGATATGGGCCCGTGCCACCCTCGTTTTTCACCTCAAGAAGCCAAGGCGTTGTGCAGTGGGTAGATGCGCAATGCACCGCAAGAGTTCGTTGCATGCAGACAGAGCTACATCGAAGGTTGGAATCCAGTTGCCATCACCCGCGTCCTGGCATTGGAGCATTCTCAGTCTATTCAGGATCATCACTCTGCAGGAAGCAAAATGTAGTATATTGCAAGATGCCAAGCCCAAAGCTTCAGCATAGGGCCTTGTACCTGGAATTGAAGATTTGAAGGCCAACGGAAAAGAAGTCGTTGTACATAAAGCCACAATAAATGGCAAAGAAGCCTTGCAAATCTGCAAGGCCAAAACAGCTGCTTGAAACCGCATACCTGCTTACTGGATCCCTTGCTTTCAAGTTCTGAATTGCCGGCAATGCAGCCCAAGCTGACAACCATGTATCGGGCGCTGAAAAGCGACGGCTGAGTGAAGCGAAAGGTCTCAGCATTTCTGCACAGCCACAGCCCAGCCAGGAACAAGAGGATGCCATGACCCACCTGAGAAGGAAAGGGAGACGCAGTGCACGGAGGAGAAACAAAGGAAGGAGCCCAAGCTGTCTGACCAGGCCCGCCACATCTCCATACATCATGCCGAAGATGAATGGAAAGGTCACTACTGTCAGGAGGGCCGGGTTTGCCTCCTGAACACACAACACCCAAATCCAACTGAATCCAGGCAACCAGACACAGTCCTGGTACTTGGGAATGCCGTAAGTGTCAATGACGTCTTGAAATGCCTGGCATGTATGTGCTCCAAGACACTAAGCCAAGACAGAGGAGATATTGCAAGGGCCTCTGTGTAATCATTCACCCGGATATACGTTGGCGGTGTAGACTTCACGTTCTTGTCGGGAGTCAGGAAAGCTCCCTGCGACGAACCGGCCTTGGGGGACCACAGCTCTACTCCCCCATTTCAAACACACATCTCTGATCTCTGTATAAAATATTCTGTATTAGCGGCATTCAACTTCTGCAGCAAAGCTTTGATCTTCGCTTCTTCCGCAGCAGGGTACCAGACGTTCACCCTGGCAGGCAAACTGCAGTGCTTCGCTCTGCAAGCCAACCAGCATGTAGGATCACGAGTTGGAGACTCGTGAGACTTGAGGCCTGCATGGATCTAAGGGTCTGTGACCGGCAGAGCCGTAGCTCGAAAGCAACCAGCTCGGCACTAAGTGCGATGTAAGCGAAACAAGGTCTATGCAGGCGCTTGCAACATAACCCCTCACCTTGCAAAGAGCTTCAGGCCATGCATATACAGCATGTCCAATACAATTCCTAGAGGTGCAGGTGCGAGCAGCAATTGGAACTACATTTCCCCTAGCCGTTTCCTTTCAGAGCCTTCCGGGTCCCAACACCTCTGACGCGTGAAAGCCATTCCAAGTTTTCTCAGGCATGTAGCTGGACGTGGATCAACACTCTGCTGCTTCAAACCACCAATGCGATACTGTAGATTTTCTTGTTCAGAGCGAACCTCAAGCAGTTTCTTGCAGAGGGGCAGAGATTGTTGGAAGCGGCTGAACATGCTCAGGCCAGCCTCAGCGCGATCTCCCCTGAGCACAGGTTCAGGATGTTGAAGATGGATTTCTCCTGGCAGCACATCACACGCAAAGCTTTATCTGCCTTCGATCCTTGCCCCAAGGCCTTAATGCAAAATAGCCGCCACTCTTCCAACTTGGAGTTTGCCTCCGGGTTTTGGCCTTGGCTGGAGTCTGCATCTTCATGGCAATGGCCACCCATGCGTCGTGTCATCAAGCTTTGCGTTCAGACACACGTGACAGATGAAGCCGAGCAGGTCGCAAACTGCTTTGAAGCCATGAAGCTTGGTGGTGCCAACAGATCCTTGGCCTCAGTCTTCATGAAGAACTGGTAACCCTCCAGGGCAGTGTCTTTCTCTTTGACCTTGGCCATGCTTTCAAAACAACGCTGCCATGTCAGCACTTCAGTAAGATTCCCACCACGCTCAGAAGGTGGGCATGGCGGGTCTTCGCCAGTTCAGCGCTTGCTGGCCAGTTGTACATGTTGACGCCTGTGTCTGCATGAAACCATGCAGCGCCATGAGAATAACGCAGCAAACTTCAGCAACTTTCCAAAGGCTGAGCGGCCGAAAGCGGAACAAACCTTCAGCACCTTCTGCTGCATTGGCCCGCCAGCACCCTGGAAGTAGACCACGAACACGGACTTCTGCACATCTTGGCCTGGCCGCAGTTCAAGATACTTTCGCCCATCTGCAGTGGCAAAATCCCGTCCTGTCTTGGGATCCTTCACGGACTGGCTGATTGGAGTGAACTGCCTCAGCAAGAAATCTTAGTCGCAAGGAGCAAAGTCTGGAACATCGTCCAAGGCACGTGAAGGTATTGCCGCGAGCAGCTCGCCAGAGTGCCCGGGCAAAACGTGCCTGCGCATGTGAAGTCACGGTTGAAGACCTGCTTTGCCGTACTGATTCCTGCCTCGTCTGTCTTGGGCACCACGCCCGCTAAGTAGCCCAGCCTTTGCAAGACAACCGGATCATCGGACCAAAGGCAAGCGGAATGCAATCGAGATCAATAGAGCCGTCAGGCCTGCCGGTACCGGCACCGCCCTCTTCGCCACCCTGAGCTCTCCGTCTCTTAGACAACTTGATACAATTTGCAGTCCTTGATACAATTTGCAGCCTCGAAAAGGGTCCACATGCCGCCAGGTAGCCAGCAACGGCTTCTTTGCACTGGTATCAAAGCTCTCTTCCTCCGTCAGGTAGTCAGGAGATGGGCGAGAGCCCGTCAGCATTTCCTAGGCAAGAGTAGAGCAGAGATGAGGTATTGCGAATAGCCTACAGGCTTTCAAGGGACAAACTCGCGTTCCTGCCCTGGGCTCTCTGCCCACATGTGGGCATGTCGCTGCAAGCAAGCCACGCGTGCTACTGCCACCACCTCTGCTTCCTCAACGGCCTGAAGCGCGTGCTTCGTGATTCGTGCGAACAAGACCAGCAGCTGTTCTTGTTACTTCACCTGCAAATGTGATTATGCCAGACTCCCTTAACGGCCTAACGGCTGATGCAGTCACAGCTATTTGTCTGAGGCCTGATTGCGCTCGTTGGTGAGATTCACGTTGTTCTCCTGTGCACTTGTAGCTACACACAGGGACAGGCGCTCTTCTATCTGCTGTTGCTGCCGCTGTCCTTGAACCTCAGGAAGTTCTGGTACAAAGACTGAAGCTCACCTTCAACAGCCTCCAAGACATAACTGTCATCCGTCTGCAGGAACTCATCAACCTGAACGATGAACGATGGTTGCTGAGAATCGAAACGCCCTGTGCCGCATGCAAACTCTGTGCCCTCAGCCCAGCATGGCCCAACCTTGTTCTTGATCAGTTCGCATCCCTCAATTGAGCCGATCTCCTGTATGAGAAAGCGGATGATGCGCTCCATCTCGTCCTCAGCTTGGAGGAGCTTGTGCCCGGTGTAACCCTCGCCTCATAACTGATCCAAGCATCAATGCGCTGGATATGCTTCCGGTATGGGCGGCGCATGTCTCGGGCATTGTCGTCTTCGAACCTGTCGTCTATGTAGCAACGCCACCCCCCCCGGTTCTGGTTATTCTTCCTCAACTGATCGATGAGTACCTTGCTAGCCTCTTTTTAGCGCAAACAGGCGGCTGCAGATTCGACTCCTTCCCGAGCTGTCCGACAATGCGTCGCGCTTCGTTGACCGGTAGCACGAGCCTGCCGTGCAGCAGGCTCAGCTGTAAACTCAGCCCGTGGCAAATTTTGAGTCAGAACCTTATGATTCATCTCTTGTCCGATTTGCCAACTTATCATTATTGCTTGTCGTTATGCGCTGGCTTGGGCCACCGCACATGCGCATCCAAACATCTTTTCAACATCCCTTTTTTCGCTTCACCGTGGACGCAAAGACAGGACTCCCTTCCCGTTGCTTGACCAACCTGGTTTCAACACGAACCCAACGAAAAAAAGGGATGGCAGCCAGGGTGCATGCCATACTTCATCTGCTCTGAACGTAGCAAACCTGCAGCAAACGCTTGTGTGCAAGTACTCATCAGCAGCTTGGCATGCACTCACATCTCAAGAAGGAACCCTCACCCTTCAATCTGAGAGGCCCATTGCTGCGCCAGAGCAGACTCCACGAGGCGGCGGAGTGGATCAAAATCTGCCACTGGAAACGGTGAGCCGCAAAGCTGCAAGAGATCGTCCATTGGAAGTGTGAGGAAGGCATTTTGCTCAAGCAGCTCAACTCGTTCCCAAGTTGGAAAGCAGTGCAGCCCTAGAGCGCACGTATCAGAAACCTCTGAAGCCTGGAGCAAGAGCATCGAAAACTACAAAATGACAGTGCATGACTGCTGCTCGCCTCTTCACACAAATGGAGCAGACCCTGATTCCCCCAAGAACCCTCAGAACATGTTGGGAGCGTTGATCACAAGAGGTCAGAACTCAAGCCAGCAGAAGAACTCAGGCGAAGGCGCAGCAAATCAGATTCGACCCCATTGCCATGGCAATCCAATCGCGAAAGTAGCAAGTAAGGCTTCGGCTTCTGCGTTACGGTCGGTTCGTAGCTGGAACTAGGGAGCCTACCTCACTATGCTCACGACAGCTTCGTTGGGTGGCTCGCCGAGGACCTAGAAATGGGGTCATCAAGCAGCTGTCACATCGTGGAGCTTTGAGCATTAGCTGGCATCATTATGTGGTCGAAATCCTTTGTTTGGCCAGGCTACCGCACAAAATTCTCCGAAAGCTGGCAGAAAAAGGTGAAACAAAGTGACACTTTCACATGCCCGCAGCTGCTCGGCAGAAAACGGGCTGGCAACATCACGGCAGCGCTGCCGCGTGGGGTCTTGATGCGACATGTTGAGAACGAAGCGATTTCTGAAAGAGATTTGGATGCCTGAGAAAAAGGTGCCTGTGCATCCAACAGCAGCATCCAACCCCTTTGGGCAAGTTCCAGCAAAACACTTTGGACTTTGTGCTATTGGAAGCACTTTCCATGAGCGCAGCACTGCATGCGAACCTGCTGCTGTTGACTTAGAGCTTGCTCTCTGACGAACGCAAAACCAAGCCATGCAAAAGCAGGCAGTGCTTCCAGTGGCATCAGTGTCTTACGGCTGGCACCGTGGAACAATGGAACTACGAAAACAAGCAGGCAGAGTGTTCCATGAACAAAGCACGCCTGATTGAAGTGGTGAAACTACGAGAGAAACAAAACCCTTTGAGGGTTCAGTTGCCATTCCGAGGATGTTAAAGCGACACAGCTAGCAGCATCCCGTCAACATGCTAGCAATGAGCATGGCTTCCTTGGTTCATCAGGATGCGAATGTCACTGCTTGAAGCAGCAAGCTGCAAATTCACGAAATGCATGCAAAAATCCCGCTACGTCTGGGCTGAGGGCGGCATCAGCTTGCTGGCTTCAGGCTGTCACTTGAGACTTGCGCCAGGCTCGAGGCGTTCAGGAGCTCATCCTTCTGGATCTCGAGGCTCTGGGCTCCAAGCATCCACTCCTGGCTTCGCATGGCGGTGACCATCATGTGGTTCCTCGGTTGAGAGTTTTATACAGGCTCAGGTCTTTAACGAGTTCTTGAGCTGTCAAAATGAGCCCGCTGGAATGAAAGCTACCGGCAAACAGCATGCCCCAAGCGAGGCCCCCATCGCAAAGCAAAGAAAGTGTAAGCTCCGTGCGATCTCGGTTTGACTGGAGCCTAGAAATGCAGAGACTACCAAGGATGGCAAGAGGCAGGGAGGACTGTTGTGCATGGACACGAACTCGAGCAGCTACAACATAACAGCAGCTACACTCTGCCTTGTCCCAATCTTCAGAGCTGAAGCGGTCTCGACGAAACCTGCTATTGAGGGCTCTGGAGATTCTGAAGGACCGTCTGCCAAACCGATCCACTGCACTTACAGCTGGTTCCTCGAGCGCTGCGGAAACGGGTGCTCCGCTGTGGGCTCTTCAGCAGAGCCTCGCGAAGGCTGCCAAACATGCATCGATGTCTATGTGCCTGAGCACGCTTGCGATGTCTATGTGGGGGGTCTCCAAGCCTCGTCGATCCCCCTGGCAGGTGAGACTTTGAAAAATGCAATACCAAAACGATCTCGGAGGTACCACGAAAACTGGCCTCGACTGCGGGCAGGGTATGGCTGCGCGGAAGGGTCTTGGATGCCTTGGAGCTGGGAAGAGCAAGAAGGCTCTAAGGCTCTTGAAGCTGCTACTCGGGACTTGGGGCCCTGGCAGTCGACAAGGCAGGTGCTGTTCTGCTGTGCTTTAACTTTCGGGCCTGGCCGGAAAAACAGGACAAGGCACACTCAGCAAGCGTCAGACACGATCAGGCAGCACCTCCTTCGTGCCTGGCAGGGCCTGCAGCTAGCTTTCACTTCCAAAGCCTAAGCATCCTGAAGCCCAACGTTACAGCAGTTACAGCTGCGCAGTCCTCTTTGGATGTTGCAGAAGAGGATGGCAGTGACCTGCAAAGTACGGCTCAGTTGCACCAGAACAGGAAGCAAGGCAATATCGGAAGTTGATTGATGCCATGTGTGGCAGGCCACAGAAGATCGGCAGCTCTCTGCATGCCAGCAATGACTGACCAACCTTGACTGTCCCTCTGACGAAGTTGCAGTAGCATACTCCATGCTCACAACCTTGCAAGCGCGACGCAGACTACCCTCATGCAACCTTGATTCCTGGACTAGCAGGCTGAGACTTTACAAGCGCCAGAACACGAGACACAAGATGATATCAACCATCAGCTCATCAGCACATGGACATATCGAACTTGAAAGGCCCAGGAGCCGTTTGTGAGGCAGCTCTGCCTCGGCACAAGACATTTTGCCAGCAACAGCTAGTGCATCGCATACGGGGCATCAAGTTTTGAAGGCGACACATGGCCGTACGTCAGACTTCGATCGCGCCCTTTTGGCGTTTTCTACACAGCTGTTCTATGCTATCTGGTGCTGCGCCAACTTTGACATAAATGACGTAAGTGTTTTAAAAAAGCAAACTGACACACGGCATAGTGGCGCATCACCAGGCCTAAGAGTCTAAGGATGAGCCAGGATTTCTGGCGGTTTCTGCAACTGTCATGAGGCAAGGTCAAATGGCTTGCTATGCTAGACTGGCATTGCAGTGCTGCTTCACACCGCATGGCCATAGCGCTGTGCTTTTGCGAGCGCACCTCGGCCATGGCAAGGAGCAACTGATCTGAAGGTTCAAACCATTGAGGACTCAATGAGAACGTGGCGAGCTCGCCGTGCAGTTTCTTCGTCCACCTCTTCCTCCTGCAATCTGCAGATTTGCAGTTCCAAGCGGCGTGGCATTGAAAAGACAGCGCTAGCAATCAAACAATGCCAACCCTGGGACTGTTGTGGTGTGAGCCTGCTTCATCATGTGACGACAGCATCCCTGCTACATGCCGCAATAGCCTCATGGCTTTTGCGTTTCTGGTTCCGGCATTTCCTGAACGTATCCTGATGTACTCTACATCTTTGTCAAGTTCTGTTTGGGATGCACCTGGGCGATAGGACCACACATGTTCCACCTCAATTCCGCGGTTTCAGTTCAGTCCAGTAACTCCAACTGTTTCAATTAATCTAACCAACTTATTCAAGTAATTCAACTAACTCCAAAAATTGAATTCCAGTCAGTTGGATTGCTTGCTGTCATCGAACTGTTTTGAGGAGCTTGGACGAACTGACTGAATTAATGACTGAACTAATCAAATTACATTCAAGTGCTACCACCAA
>CAJNIZ010012125.1:15653-31222 GCA_905231905.1 Symbiodinium pilosum | reverse complement strand
TGGTCAGGCGTCTGGTGTTCAGGCGGCCTCCCCCATGTTATGGTCTGGGAGGGGGGGAGGGCCATGAACGCGCGGAATCTCCGTAACTGTCGTCGTGTTTAGCCCTTCGCATTTTCAAAAGTGCCAACAGTCACAGGCGGGTGTCTGGCAGGCAGCATCATCGTGACTCTCGTCACGTTTGGAGTGTGACTCTGTGTACGTACATGCCAAACATGCCGAATGTTGTTTCTCAAACCTCAGAAACTCTAGTCGGGAATGATGATAATCCGGCTTAATCAATGTGAACGTCTTGCTACATCCCCATAGCATACAACCTCCAAATGGCCTACATGATTCCTTGAGACTCCCACCCACACCCACAGAAGGGACTGTCTCTTCATCCCAACCAACCAGAATTCCAGCGTTCCAGCGGACTACTTTGTCTTAACGCTTCCATGTGCTAGAGGAGCTCTGAGAATGTAATTACATGCAGGCAGGCTTGCATCAGGCAAGCTTAGCTGGCAGGAGTTCTATAGGTTGGCACTTGGACTGATAAAGTCACCAACCTTTCCGCACCTGAAATCGTACAGAAGCACCACTGTGCAAATCAATCCAGCTGCATCGCATGCCAGAGTACTTGAGGTCGCACCTCCGTGGACGGTGTGGGCGATGAATCATGTGCCACATCACCTGGCAGACAAAACGGCAGCAGCATGCTGAAACCCAACATCCCTGAAGCGAAGCATGTCGCATAAGGCCTGAAACACCAGACCAATCATAGTGCCATTTGCTGTCATCTCCTTCCCCGCTTGTCACATCTGTCAGCGCAGAGAGGGGCGATGGGTATGCTCCGTAATCCTGCAAAATGTCAGAGTGACCACTGCAAGCTGTGCAGTCGTATCATTCAAGCGGCCGCGCAATTGTCAGCTCTGTCCTCCGTCTTCTTCCGGATCGTTTGAGGCGATGAAGGTGCAACATGCACGCCTGGAGCTTGCACAGCAGACCCAGTAGACACGGTTTGGAGTTCCAGCTTGCTTTTTGAACTCCGGTGTGCCTTGTAAATCCTGGCACGGGAGCTCTTCCAAGAGCGTCACAAGCTCCACCTCACTATCCAAGTTAGCTCGGGGCTCTGGAAAGCACATCTGAATGACGACGCTGGGGCCATGGCCTCGTTATGCGTAAACCAGCTGGAAGCATTGCTAAAGGAGAAGACCACAGAGTCCACAACCATTCTGCACAAACTGGGGTGCACCAGCAGCGAACGGTGCTGGCAAAGGCACTGAAAGAACTCTGGCCAATCAATCTGCAGCTACCTCTTTTGAGAAGGGCCGCGGCCAATATTTTCAGCCCAGTGGCTTTGACGCCGCCTTCACGGCCCGAAGGCGGGGATCTTTGCCTTTTGGCATACTCAATACAGCCACGTCCGAAACATGACTTGGTCGTTGTCTCTGCTCTTGCGGGAACAGGCTTCAAATTGTTAGAAGCACACAACGCGGAGGTCAATGGAGGTCATAGGCTAAGCCGGAAGGCGACTTTCTGCAGTCTGCAGGCCAGAGCAAGTCACACTGGACAAGCCGACTTACACGGAAGACCATCAGAAGAGAATACCAGGAGCATCCCAGGGCTACTTTCAGGCTTGCTGGCTTCAGCTGCATTTTGTTTTGCAGCTATTGCGATTTCCACATCCCAATGACTCAAAGCCATGCCAAACTCCCCTACATCCATCACATCCGAAACAAAAGTTCTATGTGCTGGCCAATGGGCGTGGTGCGAAGCGTCCGACCTTTGTCGGGCTATGTCCATGTTTTTAACTTCTTCGAGAGGCTTGCTATTCAATCCACGTCAAGGAACGAAGGTTCCACCGCAGGAGGCCCGCATCAGCTGCATTCGCCGGATTTCGGGCAGAGCGATGGCATCCTCGAAGTCGCCGAATGCATCTAACATGAGCTTTTGCCGACAACCCTGGGCTGGAGCTCCTCCGAGTGGAGTCGGGCGAAAACTTCCAATTCCACCGTGCCTGGGAAAGCGTTCAGCCTTCTTTGCCTTGCTGCTGTGCCTCCTTCCGAGCAAACACTGTCCTGAACAAAACCGCGCGACTATTCTGGGTCAGAATTGGGGGTGCGCTCTCAGTCGGTCTGAATGTTTGACCATGTGGCGCTCTTCCAGCACCACGGCAGTCCAGTGCACCACCGCCGTCTGGAGGCTCAGTGGTACAGCATGTGCCTGGATCGCAGGACATGCCCAGCTATCAACGGCACAAACCAGAAATCGAAATCTCATCACGCACGTCTACGCATGAAAGCACAGGGTTTGCTCTCAGACAGGATCTCTGAGATGTGCTTCCGCCTGGCGTGCGCCCGCTGGCAGCGAAACTCGCAGGCGCTCAGCCATGGCGATGCGGCTTGCATCTGGACCCCTTATAGTCTGTAGTAACACTGATGAGTGCGATAATAGCGACAGCCAGGGAACTGCAATAATTCCTTATGTTGGCAGCTTGCTTGAGATGGACCATGGTGCTGATTGAGAAAAGGTAAGCGTTAGTTGCACAGAATGGCGTGCCCTGCTGCTTTACCCGTGCCGGCCTTCAAACCTTGAGGCTCCAGCTAGCGCCGGAAGCTGCACTCTCTGCTCGCTTCCTTGCAGGGTGGTGCGCGTAAATTGGTCAGGCCCTGCTCAAGACCCGTCAAGGCTTTTAGGCCATCTGAGGCGCGTTCCTGTTTGGATTGGCCTTACAAGTGATGCATAGTGATACCGCTGTGGCAGGCCGGAGCGTTGGCAGGCAAACTGAGACCTGAGCCGAACTTCGGCTCGCAGTATGTAGATTGTCTGGCGCCAGGTTTGAGAGGCGCAGCCGAAACTAGAGCTTCCACTGACTGATGAGTAGGGATGGGCAATTGCTGGCTTTGTCGCACTTTCCAGGCTGCTAGCGATGACAGTGATTACAGCCCGAAGGCCTAAACTCCCAGTGCATGGTTGTCTTGGACTCACCCGGAATCATCCACAGTCAAGCTCTTCTCGCCTGTTGGGATGGAGCTTACCAACAAGGACTCCACAGCCGAGAAGGGATGCACACCTGGAAAGAAATGAGGTCCAAACGCATATCTTTGCGGCACAGCTCGCCATGTAGACAACATCCGGGAGAGAATAAAGCAAGAGGGCGCTCGGCTCGTTGCTTGCGCCTCCTCCTCCTCCACCGCCCCTCGCCAGTGGTGAGGACACCTGTTCAATCTTCATTGCAGATTGTGGCGGCTTGGTGGCAGCCATACTTCTGAGGAATCTGCACGTGCAGGTGCTCCAGCAGAAGAATGTGGTGAAAGATGCCCCTGAGCTACACACACATAAGATGCTGCAGTATTGGGGGAACTGCGAATCCAGGGCAAATGCCAAAGTTCCTGTCCCACCTGTTCATTTTGGCTCTCCTTCGTGGCACGGCTTCTTGGCGAGTGAAGCCATGCCCACTTGAGGCTTTCATCCTACCAGGCTTTTGCCTGCAGGATCTGAGCTTCTCTAAATTATGGCGTTTTCACGCCGTCGTCGTGCTCCAGATGCTCAACGCACATCTGCTTGTGAGGGTTACAGGGGGTCTGCATCCGCAGCAAGCATATCACATGCCATCTCCATATTACATGCCATCTCCACAGCTAATCTTGACACTGTCGTGCGGCTGGAGCCTTCAAGTCATCTGTCTTTGCATGATGTACAAGAGATATGATCGATCCGATCCGTGTGAAGCTGTTTGCAGTTTGCATTTGCAACCTACGTCGTCGCAGGTTCTGCGACGGACAAAGATCAGCAGCGAACTATTGGAGGATGCTAAGATGCTATGAGGCGGGTGCTCACAGCATGCCTCATGAGGGGGCACCATGAAAGGCAATATAATGAAATCGTGAAGATGTCTAAACTGGAACACAGCATGTCTCTGCATCTGGTTCTGGCCAGCTTGTGTTGCACCCCACCCCGTAGTGCGACGAGTTCTGCAGACAGTTCAGCGTGCTTGCAGCTATACGTGGACAAACACAGAGGCTGCCACTGAGAGCCCAAGCAGGCTCAAGCTCACAGTGAAAGCTTCTGTTCGTTCGTCTCCTGCTTCTCAAGGTCTGCAGTGAGCACACTCACTCCACTATCCACAGGCCCAGGGGGCAAAGGAACGGCCTGCAGGTGCTTGTCAAATGTTTGAGGCGAGCAACTAGAACGACAGCAGTTCAGAGCTCCTTTCAACAAAACGCATCAGGCTGGACGCACGCCTGCTTCGAGGTTACACTGCCGCCGACAGGACCTTGACTGAGCTTATGTCTACATCTTACATTGCTCTACGGATTCCTAAGGTGCCCTTTTAATTTATAGGTAACCTTTGAACTTTGGTGACCTTTCTGAAGCTGCGCATGCTCTTCGAATGCTCCGCAAATGCCGAGCTCGGATCTTGGAAGTGGCGAGCCAGCTCTGCTACCCGACTCCTGCACCGCTTTCACCATGGAAAGAAGCGATTGCGCAAACTTAAATATACTTAAATGGTTTGAGGCTTTGGACTGTAGCTGCATGTAGCTGCAGCCCAGCCGAATGTGAGGGCAGCGCGACACAGTCCACCCCGCCCTCCTCAGACCCGCGAGCTACCCGCAGGGTGGCCTCAAGTTGAAACCAACATCCCTGAGATGTGGAAAACAAATTGACATGGTCACCGAGGGCCATGCCACTGCGTGAATCCGTCGGGCCCGGGCCCTCAGCTCCCACTTTTAGACTACAGCTACCCAGCCAAGCAAGCATAGATCCATATATCTCCAGAACACCATTTTACGAAAACCCCTGAGAGTTGGGCTTGTCTTCGCTCATTGACACATTCGACTCACCGCGTGACCTGTGTAACACTAACCGGCTCTGGAAATCACCCGGAAATGCCACATTCGCCGACACATCTTCAATCAGCTTGCTTTGCCTTCTCTGTTTTGATCTGGCCTGGAATCTACCTGAAGTCCTCATGCTATGTAGCACTGTAGCAACCCAATTCCAAGCTCGATTGTGAGCTTGTAATCGTAGCCAGGCTCCCAAGAACCCGCCGCCTGCGTGTCATCGCGGTTTTGTTGGAGGCTGCTGTGTGTTTGGACCTCGGATATCTCGGGCTGCGCATCTCTGGTAACAAGCTGATTCACCGCGACAGACACCGAGCCTCACGTTCTTCAACGCTTCTTCAGCGCCTGGGCTTGAAGTGGGTCTCGTGTAGAGTTAGATCAGCATGCTTTGCCGCCGAGTGGCTGGTATCCAAGGAATCAACTCCAAGCACTTGGGGAGTGAGACCACCATCCAATGAAGCCAGAGAAGCCAACGGCCTTGGCAAGGCACAAAAGCGCAGAATCTTCTATCCGCATGCGCTAGAAGTTTTGCATGCCGGTTTGGAGGTGGGCATGGGAATCCAAGAGTGAAGAGTCGACAAACAAGTGTCTTTTCGTTTAGGGGAATTCCAGGGCCCCGGGCTGCAGCGCAGGCTCGTGGGGCTCCTCCTCATCATCACTAACGTAGATGACCTGGAACGTCTTAGCACGGTGCAGGTGTGCAGATGCCCCAGACGTGAGCCCAAGTGTTGTTGACAGCCTAGACTTGAGCATTGTTGGAAAAATTAATGGGCTCACTGGCGGCACCAGTAACAAAAACCACAAGGGCCTTGGCTATACTGACCATGCGCCACCTGCAGCACACAGCATGCTGGCCTGATAGCCACCAGTGAGGCAGGGGAAGCCACAGCAGCCAATCACCTCAAGGACACCACTTCTTGGGTAGTGCAGGGGCTTGGCCAAGCACGTCTACTCGGCGCACTAGAGGCGTTCATTAGGGGAAAAGCGGTTACTCAAGCCTGAAGACGCATACAGTATCTTTGAGCGGGCTCTAAGCTCCCGGCTTCCGTTGGTTGCCTGACATGGGCAACGCCGCATTGTACGTGTACTTGATTGTACTTGTCCGGATCATGGCAAGGTGGACGATCTGGCAAGAGTCTAAAAGTAAGCTGCACCCAAGCCACTTGAAGAGCTCGCCCTTTCTCAATTCCGGCCTGCGGCACCATGAGTCGTCAGCACACAACATTACGCAACTCACGTAGTACTCGCACTTCACGAAACTGAGGCGCACGCAGCTTTGGCCCGTCTATCATGCGGTCCCCCATGGGTTTCCACCGACCATGCTCATCCACATCCTTGAATCTAGAAATTTAAGCTGAACTCAGCGCTGCGATTCCCATGCTTCCGCGGGACATATGCAAACTCTGGCTTCAGGGTAACCTCGGACCAGCATCGATTGAAATCTCTCGCTATGCAAGGCTTCCTCGCTTGTGAGGAAACACAACAAGCTGCCCATATGCCATATGCACCCACGGGTTTGGCTGCAGTCTCTGGCATCCAAGCTGCCGTCATGTATCCTTATTTTGTGCGGAAATCCAGCTTGCTGATTCAACGTTTGCCTAGGAATCGGGAGCTTTGCTATCAGCTGCTGTCTGGCGTCGGCTCTCCGGCTGCTCGTCCATCAGAGCAAAGGGATCGAACGCAAGTTCCGATTGCACCGGCTCGCCCTCCTGCGACGAGGATCGCCGACTCACAGTCACAGCGGTGCTAGAACATCAACCCCACTCCTTTCTGTGCCGGATCGGCTCACCCGTGGGGGTGTTCCAGAAGACAGAGTAGACAGTCAAGGGAATGGGAAACCTTTGAGAGGCATCGCTGAAATCGAGCACGCAGGGCGACAGCCTCTACACTACAGAAGATGCGGCCAAGAAGCAGTACCGACCTGGCAGAGCATGTCTGTAGTTGGTGCGTGCAGCCCCTGGTTACACGAAGCCCATGTTTCCTCTGAAATGCTGGTCAGGAAGCATTAGGTTAGCCCACTGTGCTCGACGAAGTCCCTTGAGGCAGCGGAAGGCAGAGAGGCAGGAGGTGAAGACCACCTGCACAAGACTTCAACCGAGCTCGAGGTAGCGTAAAGCGCAGCTGGAAGTTGCTTTGAGCTCATGATTGCAGGAGCCGCAGCAACCACGAGCTTCGGCCAGAATGGCACATGTGTTTAAGAAAGAGTTGTGCGTTCGTGCAGTTGCACTAAATCAAGATAGCTTGCAGTCGAGCTTCCCCAGCTCCAATTGCGAAGATTCGCACCAGACTAGCAGCGTTAATGAAGTAGGAGCAACCACAGTAGCCTCGGATGTCGGCAAACTTGGACATGCACAGGATGCACCAAGCTCTCCCGACCGATCCCCGACACCTGCCCATGCCCAGGACCCCACCATCTAAATCGGATGCAAACCTTGCGCTGCAACAAAACTAAACTCAAGACAGGCTCAACTAGCTTTCGTGACATGTCCGCGAGAAGTGCAAGTGGTGGCGGCGGCAGAAACAAGGCGGTTGGTTTGGAGGGGAACTCGCTGGCTTCAATTCAAAATCGGGCGACAACTTCCAGGACTGTAGCCCTGCACCTCATAGACCTCAGATGTGGCATGCGTTGGCGCATATGTAAGCAACGGTACATGGCGGAATTCGGGCATACTGGCAAGATGCACACATGTTGGGCGAATCTGCGCTAAATGCAGACAGGCTTCCAATGCATACCGCGGGCGCTCATTCAGATTTACCAGATAAACTAACCTGGCTCACAAAATAGCATGACAGCAGTGGTCAAAATGCCCCCCCTTTTCATCCAAGAGGCGGGATGATAGCCATGGTCAGGCCGAACACGGCTGTCGCCTTCAGGCCGCAAAGGCGTACACCACCCAGGCAGAAACATGCTACAGGCTGGGGCGCTTGCAATTAGCGTCAGGAAAACTGCGAAGCGACTGAGGCGCACCTTGGACAGTGGAAAAACCGAGCAGCACGCCCGCGCTGCAAGGCACAGAAACTTTCCACTGCGGGCAGAGCGCCGGATAACGAATGTACAGTACTAGCAGGAGAGGAGTCACGATGAAGATCAGAAACACGAGCGCCCAGGCTGTAATGATTGGGGTCCTTGGTCGATCAACAGCTACCTTTTCCAGCTGATTGAGCGCACCTTGCTGGGGCTCTTCGGAAGCCAAGGGGCAGAATGATGCCTATTAGCTTTGCTAGCTTGCTGCCGGTGCCCTCTATAGAGAAGAGTGTTCGAAGTATGGTGATGCCTGTGCAGAACACAAGCAAGCACTGGTCAAAAGCAAGGCCTTCAAAGCCGACCTGGCCTGACAGTCTCGTGAACCGGCGAAAAATTGGAAAGCCTTGCGCAAGAGAGCAAGGCCCTGAGCAAAGGCCAGCCGAGCTGGGGGCCTTCGTTGAAGGCTGGCCAGTCCAGGACATAATTCTGCTGACGTCTGCCAGGGTGTTGTCTATGAACAGCGCATGAGTCACATGACGTCATGAACTCACAGCCAGCAGACAACAACAACATGAGCAATTCAGTCCAGTCCTGGATAGGAGGGTGAGATCGTGCACAGCAAAACCGATCAAGTTAAGGATCCTTGGCAGAAAGCCCTAGCTTACATGTAGCGCCAACAACCGAGTCCTTGTTGTCTTGGCCATTACTGTCTTTGCTCCCTATACTTATGTACATTGTACAACAGGTGGGTCAACTGCCAAGGTGTAAGCAGTCAACAGTGAACCCCAAAACCCGGGCTACTGACGTACTCGCAAGCCCTGCAGAGAAGACCGCAGCCAACACTGACCATTGCACAGGGTGTTCCATAGGTTCAAGCAAGCTGCCCCAGAACTAGGAAGGTATATGCGAAGGCATACCTGAACAGCCACAAGCAGATTTCATGGAAAGGCTGGGCATTGTACAAGAACAGCCCAGGAAGATTGAATCTGAGCTGCAAAATTTCGTTGTTGACGCTGACCTGCTCTCCAAGGCCCAGTGGGTAGCCAAGCCGATTATCAAATTCATGGACAGGAACGCCTTAGATGGGCGCTCTAACTGCGAAAAGCACCATAAGCGCTGTGAACTGTTGGTGCTGCTGCAGCCTGAGCACGCATGTCTTTGCAACTTTGGTCCAACGCGCTGCTTGGGAATGGGGCGCATGTGTTGTTGAGTACATAATAGTCGACACCGTTTTGATACCTCAGGCCAGCGTCTGCTTGCCGCCATCTACAAAAGCGAAGAGAGTTCAAGCCTAAAGCCAACGGAGCCGTTTGCAAACAGCTGCTTGCATCAAAAAGAACTATCAGGTTATAAGGGCTCAGTTGCTCCCACCATCGGCTCCACGTCTCATACTGCGTCCTCAGGTCGAAGTGACACTGAAAAATATTGCGAGCACTCGGCTCGAGATGTTTGTCGAGCTGCCAGGATGTCAGCTCATTGCGGCGGAGCCAGCCCGTGAGGCAGGTAAGGTTCGACTTGCCAACACCTAGCTCTTCAGGAGCTGCAGATCCAAATCTTTCACTACAAAGAAGGGTTGCTGCGACAGAACCAAGGTAAGAAGGGCCACTACTTCAATTGGAAGTTTACCCCTGCTGGTGCTGATTATCCTGCTGCTAAGACACTCTCCAACGTGTAATCCAAATTACCCGCTGACAGGCTGTCCTCAGCTTTGTTTTCCGTGGGCTGCCAAGGACACCTGACACTTCAAGCAAAGAGGCCATATACTGATAGACAACCAGCCCGATCGCTCCTTAGCATTGGCATGGGCAAGCCGGCTTGCTTGGGAGAGCCGCTTTGCCATTCCAGACTGTAGACTGCTCAGCTGCTTGGCAATGTTCATTCATCATTTATTTGCCCATCATGTTTAAGGAGCAAGTGGCTTGGAGTCCCAAACCCCTCTAAACAAAGTCAGAGCTCCATTCATCATGCTCTGCACAATGACCTCAGGTGCAGCAACAAAAGACTGCCATTGCCACGGCCTCCTTCCAAAGAGGTGGAGATGCCACGCAAATGATATCGCCAGAGGACTCTGGTTTGCGACGGACATCGTGCTGGCGCACCGATGCGGCGTGCCCACATGGCACTTGACAGCGGAAGTTTTTGACTTCGTGGTGCTTTGCTTGAGAATGGGGTTAAAATGAAAGGCTATCAACTCTGGCTCCTTCAGTTGAGCCGTGGCTCTGCTTCTCTGCACGCTTTCGGCTACATACATGTTCCAGCCTGCGCTTGCTGGCCTCCAGACAGTGTGCCGGTTGTGCTAGCTGCTAGCCTGATTAAAAAAGAACCCTTGGAACATTGATCATCATCTCTCATCATCTTCTGCAGCAAGCCGAAGCAGTGAGCCAGAGAGCGACGCCGGGGCGTTCAATCGATCTTCAGAGACTGCGAGGAAGCCAACTCCTAGTTTCTGAGGGTGCGCACCGCTTCAGATGCCCTCGGAAAGACAACGCAAATCCAGCGCGACCCATTTGGCCCAACTAACTCTCAGCTTGTGGCGTTCGTTCTGGTGACGATGCGTTGCTGGGCACGGACCCTGCGAACCGGGTGCAGCATCGCAACAGCATTTCCTGCCGATCAACAGCCTGATGGGGAGCACACATCCTCCGTATCCGCCCGAATCAGGCATAGACATGACACTTTTTCGAATCACGAAGGGCATGCACAGTTGTCCCTGTGCGCCGAAAGCTGAAACATCTGCATCCTAGAGACCTAGACTCACATGAGCTTCCTTGGCTCCTGCAACTGTACCAGGAATTACTGGGCAATAGTGAAGGAAGTGCCATCTCCGAGTGTGGGCACCGCCATGCTATTAACACGCGTAAGGCTATGTAAGGTCAGGGCGTGTCAGATCTAAAAGGATCTAAAAAACATCAGAAAAATCCTTGAATCCTAAGACCGCGGGGTGAAAGTGGGGCGACTCGCGCTTCGATGAGCGCCCTAGGGAAGGACTGGCAGCTGTCATTGCTGCCGCCTTGTTCTATACAGAACCCTGCAGAAGTCCTTGTCACTCCCTGTACGCCAGTGCCGGATTCCTTTGCTGGAACTCTGCCATTGGCATGAATTCGATCTCCGTCGGCTCAGTAGCACTTGGAGCACATGCGGAAGCGGCACAGCCTGGGGGAGGCTTGTGAAGCCAAAGTACGTGGCTATGGAACTGTTGCAGCGCCGGTCTGTGACCGATAGAAACATAGCTGCAAAGCCGCTGTCCAAGCAGTTCGTACAGCAATGCTTCATTCGCAGGGTCACAGGCAGAGGTTCCCTCGTCTATTAAGGCCATCTTCATGTCCGGACGCAGTAGGACCCGAGCAAAGTTGATGCGCTGCTGCTGTCCTAGTGACAGCAAGCTGGTCCATTCTTTCGACTCTGACAGGCTGTGCTGTTCCAACAGGTGACCAAGGTTCACCTGTTTGAGAGCCTTTTCTAATTCTGCGTCCTGAATGAAGCTCTCGTCCACGTGTGGGTACAAAAGCTGGTCCCGCAACGAGCCCAAAAACATGTACGGCTTCTGGGGCATGAAGAAGACCTGCTCTCGTTTGCAGAGCTGAAGTGTGCCTTGACCATCCGTCCACAGGCCAGCTGCAGCACGTAGCAAGGAACTCTTTCCAATGCCGCTCTCACCAACGATGAGCAGGGACTGGCTGCCGACTAGCTCAAACGAGAGATTGTGGCACAGGGTTTGCTGCAAGATGCCTTGCCGAGGAGGAGTTCTCAGCGTGACCTCACTGAAGCGCAGCATGGCTGGGTCGTTCGGGGAAGGTTCCGCACTTGCAATGCATTTCACACCTGCCAGTCCAGGCATGCGGGCCATCTGCGTCTCATTCTGGCACTTTCGCAAGGACAGCTCCAAGTCTTCCAGTCGACGTACTCGAACAGCAACATCGGTCAAAGACTCCAACTTGTCCATGATCAGAGTCATGGCACCCAGAATTATATTGAAGGCCATACTGGCCTGTGAGATGACACCAAACTGCACTTCACCACGCAAGTATGCGGGGCCGACGAGAAGTGGCGCAACTGCAAAGGTGGCCCAATGGAAGGAACGGTTGAACATTCCAAAGCCGGAGGTGACCAAAATGCTCTTGTACACGGTCTGAAGCAGACCGGAGAACAAAGTGTTGAATTTGGACCACTCGGCTTCACCACCTTCAAAGAAAGCGACAGACTCTGCGTTTTCCCGCACTCGGATCAAATCATAGCCTGGGGGCAGGTGTGACTTCAAAGTCCTGGAAACCACCTAAGCCTCAGCTAAGCCTTAACTAAGCTAGCCGTGGCCTGAGGTCCCAGGCTGGCTCTCTGTTCTAAGCCCCTGGCGTAAGCCAGCTTCCTGCTTCACCCGCTGCAGCTGGTAGAATCCCAGCCATGGCCCAAAGCCCTTCGTAGCAACCAACGTGCCTCCAATGGCATAGACCAGCACACCGTAGCAGGCTGCGGGAGAAATTGCATACAGGATGGCTGCGAAGCTGACAATGTTCAGGAATGTCCTGCAGAAGCGCTGCGGTGCAGAGGGAGCTGATTCTAAAAGCCTTGAATGGCAGATATCAGATACTGGTTGAGCCCGGTCCTTACTATGTCCTGCGCCAGGTGAACTGCAATGCCAACAAACTCGTGCACATCCTGCACATCTCTCAAGATCAATCCGCCTAGCACCACGTCTGCCAGCTGCACAGAGCCGTGCCTGGCAAATGCGCTGGTCAGGGTTGTCGATCTCCCCAGTCAGGGTAAGTCGGTAGAACGGGTTGCCCTCGCTATAGCCGGGAGCTGCAAGATACAGTCCAGCAAAACGCCGGGTCAATGATGAGCGCCACGTCATCTTCAGCATGCCTTGGCTGTACACTGCCCGCCACGTTGGACACAAGACTCTCTCTCAAACCAGTTGAGGCCAAACGCCTGAGGTATACTCATGAAGAGCGATGATAGGACTGATGAAGACTATGACTGCCCCAACCATCCATAGTCCATGGTAGAATGCATCGATGTTCTTCTCTTGCAGTGCAGTCATGTACTCCTTTTGCACGCTGCTGTAGTACAGCACGGCACCAATCTCCAGTAGCAGCAGCACAAACCTAGCAGCTTGGACTCATGTTGGCCTGTGATCTTCCCCCTCCCGTCTCGTATTTTGATCAGCTGGGAAGCACAGCCACGCTCAAGCCTATGGCCCGCCGACCCATGGCGGAATCGCGGAAGAACATGCCAGCCAGCATCAGCGCAGCTCCTGGCATCAACGGATAAAGAGCATATGACCTAGAAAGAGCTTAAACCAGTGACCGTAGCGCCACAGCACCGTGCAGTGAAGCTCCTAGGACTGTGCCCTTTGGCTGGATGTCTTGCAACTCGCCCAACTGCGAGCCCTTCTCCAAAAGGTCCTGGTCAGCCATGAATGAGTACCCTTCGAGGGGTGGGGTGGGTGGGGGGTCCCTGAAATAGGCGCCCGCCTATTTCCATGATGCATGAATGCTGGGGATCCCTGGACCACGCTTCGGACAGCGCTTGCAGCAAATCTTCCATGCTGAACTGAGATTTCCCGCCTATTTTTTCCTACCCCACCCCACCCTAGTAAAATAGGCGGCTGGTCTCAGGGAAAATAGGCGGCGCCCAGCGTGACGTACCCCCCCTATCCGCCTATTCGAGGGGGTACCCATGCCATGACCTAGATTAGCCTGGTTAGGAAAGCTGACCTCATGAACAGAAAGGTTTCTTTTCGAGGTGTACCAAGTCAGTAGTAGCTACAGCGCTCGCAGGCTTGACTTAGTTTTGTTTGCAGTACGTTGCTCTTATCTTCTGGCCTCTTGCTCCGATGTGTTTCCCATCGTAACGGGCACGACCTCGAGCTCATCTTCACGCGACTTCTTGGACCAGCGCATCCTGCTCCTCAGCCTCCCAGGACATGAAGGCGTTAGGGCACGGCAAGTCCATGATCAAACAGCTGGCTGAGAGCAGGAAGCATCTGACGATGAACCCGCCTACCTACATACACATATCCACGCACTCCTGCCTCGCGAAGCGGCTCGGTCCAAGTATCTGGGCCCCCACGCGAGAAAACATTTTCTCGCTTGAGCCACAAACGCTTAGGCTTGCAGGTACGCATTCGCCTTTAATCTTCAGGGTCACTCGAAGCGCATGCTCCATATTGTAGCCTCGCCAATCCTCCTACAGAACCCGGAATTCAAAGCTCAAGGAACAGCCATGTCCAACTTATAGATACTAACCTGACCATGAATCCAGGGTCAAGCTGCTTTCGGACATTGTGGCAGCACCGCTGGGGCCCTGGCTCTTCGAGCTCTTGGAGAGCTTTGAAACACTGCGTGGCTCTGCTGCTTTGTACCCGAAGCTGCTGAAAACAAACCTTTGCAGCAAGAGATGCAAAACCTCCAACCAAACAGCAAATTGAGCTTCGGACTCTGGTGATTGCTCTGGCCTGATTGAACCCTGTGACTGGGGACCTGGGCTTCATGGCGTCATCACACAAACACCTCAATGTCTCACTCATCCTTGCAAGGCGCGGCTACGTGATGCGGAGGCACCTGACGCACCCCCAGAAGTGCCAGGTCGCCTGAGATGCGAGGATGTCGTCTGCCCATGCCAACCGAAACGATCAGCCACCTCCATGCAGGCGCCGCATCCAGTTGTGGAGTCTGCGCTCGAGAAACCTGGAGAGCAGCAGGCACTGCGAACACTTGGAAACTCAAAAGTTCAGTTGGACACCTCTGCCGTATTATGTCTCGTATTATGCAAAGTATGGCCTGCGTGGAGCTCGGCTCAGAGCGAAGGCTTGCAGCGGACCTAGCCGCTCGGGACTCCCCAGCGCTCCAATTCAAGTTGTCCAACTGACCCCCGATCTCTTCTCCATTGACTTTTGGCTCTGATTGTCAGGAGCGCAAGTTGCAGCTAAGATATTGCACTTTCCTACGATGCGGTATTTGTCACCGGACAATGGGTGCTTGTGCAATTTCGTAGCTGCGTCATGCTCACCTTTGCCAGGATGTATGCACTGGTGCGCATGAGGCACCAGAGCATGCGCCCAAGGGCCAAATAACTCATACGCTACATCAACAGCTTGCAAGCCTAAGAATCGCTGTCATCTCAATTTGTCAGCAAGTTGCTTTGGCCCCTGCAGTAATCACGTTAGCATTCCGCACTTAGCACTCGGCAGCCACACCAAGCTTGATGTATGGTCTTCTAGTCTGTACTGTGCTGTGTTGAAACAGTGGCATGTGCCGCTTGCATTTTTGCGGCTCACTGGTCAGGATTTCGCAGACTCTTCCGAATCTGATGCAATGGCCACCTTCGCCTTGGCCTTTGTGGCAGCCAAGCCAGAAAACAGCTTTTTGGCATTTGGGCGCGCGGCCTTGGCTTTCGCCTTGCCAGCTCCGTTTGGCGCAGGCTTGGTGAACTCATCACCCTGTCAAGCCAGGAGGTGGACGTGAGGCAGTGAGGTAGGGAGGCAGGCATGCTGCGGATCCATAGCCTTGTTCCGTCGCCCGATGCCAATGGCCTCTCCAGGGAGTCAGATGCACTCGTCTACCGAGCATGTACGTAGCTGTAGCCTTCTGAACTTTGAGCGGTCGGTCAGGCGATGGCGTCTTCACTCGGGCTTTCGTTCGCCCTCCCATCGCCTTGTCAGATAGGCTACAACAACTCGGAGACTGAGCAACATGGAGGCCATGCGACACACACACACACACTTGTGCAATCCTCCCTCTGGACTGATGGGGAATTCTCAATATTCAGTCTTCGTCAACACA
>CAJNIZ010012125.1:0-15553 GCA_905231905.1 Symbiodinium pilosum | reverse complement strand
GGTTCACACACACACACACACACCTGGCCGAGCCTTGAACTTGGTGTCCGCTTTGCCCACAAGTCCTCCACCCTCTGGAGACCACGATCTCGAACGAGATCGCTGCTCTTCCTTGTCGCCAACTACGAGTATGGCGGGATTTGAAAGACAGTGCAAGCCATCTAAGTTATCTCCTTCTTTTTCTGCTGCGCCATGGCCAGGCCAGGAAATCGGATGGCCATTGACAGCTTGCGAGCAGCTTCAATTCCTGGGCTTATAAGACTTGTGCCTGCACTTACTGGATCTTCCTCGCGAATGAGTGCAGCTGCAGGGCGTTCTTTCTTTAGTCGCGCTTCCTTCTCCTCCTCCGTCTCGTTTGGAGGAGCTTCCTGCTTTTTCTTTGATGGGCTGGGAGAGCGCGCTCGGCCTGGAAAACGCTCCACATTCGCCACCTACTTATTCAAATGTTTTCAAAGCGGGGCCTGAAGCAACCTTCTCGTAGAACTGAAGCCACTTCTCCCAGTGCTCATCTGCTTTGAGAGTGTGAGAGTTTCCCACTACCACCCTTAGATGCGGCGTTTGAAAGCCAAAGACATCATGCTATGCGCACTAGCACTAGCACGAGCAGCGACCGCTCCTACGGTCCTACAATCAATCCAGCAAGGTGGCATTCCTCGTCGTGCCCGTGTGAGCATGACATTTAATCGGCGCCAGTCAGCCAAGAAGCCAACATTTCCGATCCTGCAACTCTTACGTGCACTCACCCCACCGGTTGTTGCATACGAGGTTTCCATTAATTACCAGCCAAGGATGCTGCAGCGGCAGTGGAAACATCTCGGGCCTGTTGCAGCGGACCGCTGAGAAGATAATCAGATCCTTCTCACGACCCTGGAACTGATCCACGGAGGCAATCCTGGGAGCGGCAAGTGACAGGAGCGAACTTGGGCCATGTTAGCACTCTGCCTCTTGGAAAAACAAGTATTTCATTAATGCCACTCAAGCCTCTCCAAAAGTTCTGGGTCCATCCCTTCCGGTATGACTTGCTTGCACATCCTTAGGACAACAAAGCTTCAAAGCTGACTGTGTGCAGATGTGTACAGCATGTCTGGACGTGAGCATGCGACGAAACATTTCCTGCCCCCCCTACCGATCTAGTATGGCCTTGTTTGTCGTCAACTATCGGAGGCGGAGCTAGTCTCTACCTAAGGTTAGATATCAGCATCCACCACACATTGTGTCCTTTTTTAGTCTGACACTATCTACACCGCCTGTGTCTGTATAGGCTTGAAGTCTTCTGTGGATGGCTGGCCTTTGATCTCATGGCCCAATGTCACTGTGGAAGGTTTTGCCACCAAGCAATACTGCAGCAGATGTGCTGCAGCTTTGTAGCAGATTTGCAAGGGGACAGCTGAAAAGGAGGGTGTGGCTTCTCTACTGGAATCTAGACTTCCTACTCAGCAACTGCCCACCCTACTTGCACAAAGCCTCTGAAGCATCCAGAAGCAAAGCTGAGATTGAGTCCGCTTCAGGAGCCGCACCTGCGCAACATACGGGGTCACAACCCCGATCTCCGTAATTTCCAGCTCGCGCTGGAAAAAGGAGTCCTGGGGCAAGCGGCAAGCGGATCCCATCTCCAAGCTTCAACTCGCTGCATTCAATATCAGACCCCGCGCCTGGACGAGTCTCTGTACAACCTCCGCTTCCGTGGGGTTAAATTTCGACTCGCCCTCTTCCTCCTCGCCGCCGTTGGACTCGATGAAGGCAATGGGCGATTGGTAGTTGGGCCACGGCAGACCTAAGTAGCAAGGCAGAGGGGCTTCATGCGGCTCTGAGAGGCATCAGTTGACCAGATGCACATCATGACAGGGACAAACCCAGCGGCCACGGATCTGCTTTCGGTCCTCGCCTCTAATGCCGGACTTTAGCCTTGGGGTTGCTGGTCTCAACGCAGGACAACTTTACAAAATGGCAGCATGATGGATGCATCCATGCCGCTTTCCAGCGTAGAAAGTCCGAGCTGAGAACTGGCAGGGGCAGGGCAAGGCTTAGGCGAGATCATGCAGTGTAGCGGCGCAACATGATGAGCAGGACTACCCCCAAACCCATTTGCAAATTACAACTCATAACGCCGCAGTCATGCGGATGTTAGATGCCGGCTCCCTTCCTCGGCGATGACGGGATGACTTCGGTACTGCGTGTCTAGAAGGAAAGGCATCAGCCCACCCGAATCCACCATTCCTTACTGCTGCTCACGGAGCTGCTCTGCCCTTTTAATAAGTAGGGGGCCTGTATATGGGGATCATGTAAATGTCAAGCTGGCATGGTCTTGCATCCCAAGCTTCGCGAATAAAGCGACAGCGAGAGGCCTCTCTCCTCTGCCTGTGCTCAAAGGTGCGCTTATCAACTGAACCTTCCAAACTTGACGCAAAGCTCCCCTTCAGCCAGATCCTATCCAAATGGCCTCGCTGGATTGCACTGTTGGAGGTAGCTGACACTGGTCACCCACCAGGACCAAGCGCTGCGAGCCTAGCGAAGCATGCGAAGCTTTGAAGGAGCCAGCTTTAAGCTGCCTCTCTCTCACATCTCTCACTCCCTTCCTGTCAGGATCTGCGCGCCTCGGAGGATGAGTGGCACAATTGCTGCTAGCTCCGTGGCTTGGGCCGCCTCATCGATCAAGACCCCCGCGAAGGCGAACTTGGAAAAGAAATCGCCACCTGCAGGGGTTGCTTGGCTAACCTCGTTTTGAGCCGCGAGAGGGTGCTGGCCTGAGGAGATCGTGGTCGTGCATATCACATCCGCATCCTGCAGAATTATCTTCATGCGCTGATGTTCTTACCGAATAAGCTGACACCCAGCCCAACAAAAAGCACGAGGCCTGCAGAATTCTCATCTGGAGCTCAAAATCGTTTTTGACATTGCCCTTGCCTTTGCCTTTTCCCTTGACCTGCCACTTAACTCTCACGCTGCGAGATTAAAAGGTGGGCACTCTGTCGAAGCGAAACAAGTCTTGCATCAAGCCACTCGGCGCGGACCAGACTTCGACCTGGACCTGGGAACATTTAGCAGAGCCAATGCATTTCCTTGGATCGAGTGCTCTCTTGCCTGGACCGTGAAACCTTCTTCCGCTGCGGGCTCCCGGTTTTGGACCGAGATCGAGATTTGAATCTCGCTTCGTACTGCCTCATAGCTGTTGTAACAGGCCCAGTGACAGGCCTTGGACCAATTGAGGAAGCACAGGCGCCTGTTCTTCATTTCCTCCTTTTCCTTGTCCAGCAAACACTCCAACCTGAAACACGATCAACTTTGTGGCTTTATGTGGTTTTGCTCTGCGGAACTCATCCACGTACCTTGCAGCCGAGGCACGTGATCTCCTCCAGGATTCGGTTGATCTTGTCTGGGCGTCCAACTCGTACTGCCCGAACACCCTCTTTCCGGAGACCAATGGCGATGTTATCCACAGCTGGGTTACCTCAGATTCGCATCACGGAGCGTTTATTGGGGAGGGAGCTGTTCAAGTTCTGTCAAAGAGGCTGTCAGAAGTGGCCAGCAGAGGTGAAAGGTCTAGGGTCTTGGACCACATCTTCATGATTTGGACAGACACCTGAGCCAAATTCACTGCTCTCAGCTTGCATAGCTTGCAGCTCAAGAAGGCCAGCAGACCCTTGCAGCTTGGCTACGTGGGTCTTACCTGTGCCAGGCGGGCCCTGGATGACCGTACACGTCGTTCGCAAAGCAGAGCGCCTGAAATCAAGAGCTTGTGCTGGAGGGAAAGCCGCAGTCATGTGATGTCATGCGGCCACCATGGCCACAGATTCAGAATGATTCAGAAAAGTTACACCGCATCCCGTTGCGACTGGTTGAGATGGGACAGCGTCTTCACTTCCTTCAGCGCCTTGTCCTCGAGGCCAGCAGGTGTGGAGAAATCTGATGTGGGAGGCGTACCAAGGACTCTAGTATACCAACTTCTGTAGTGGTTTGCAGCAATGCAGGCATTAGTGTGTCGTTCCAAAAGATAGGTGTCCCTTCATAGGTAATAAGGATGTATTTTTTTTATCATATTGGGGTCGAAATGGGGCCCACTGCTTTGTGGAAGTTACCTGCTGTTGGACATTATCGAAGGCAAGCGACCAACTTGTCAGACTCGCATCCGCCAGGATTCAACCGAGCAAGCTTTGCTGCCTGCATGGGCCAGAAAACCACAAATCCAAAGCTGCTGAAACCAGAAGGAGACCTCTGCCAAGTATCCACAAAAGACACACACAACACTCAATGAAGAACCTCCTTCTCTCGCAGTACATCTTTTTCAGCTTGTTCCGCAGCCTGCAGGACAGCAGGCGCGCAGCCGTGGTCGCTATGGTCGCTTCTGTGCAACATCGAAGTCAAGCCACCTTTGCTGCCAACTCCTTATCTTCCTCCGTGACTCCTTGACCTTTTCTCCATTGTTTGGCCCAGCTGTCTGCCAGACCAACCTTCGCAGAAATAAGGAGCTCTGGCCTCAGGTGGAGGTGGACTCAGCTGAAGACTCTTTTGGCATCATCCGAGGCTCAAGCACGCGCGATCGATCCTGCCATGCTTCAGCTCCAATCCACAAGGCACAGATGGGCTGCTGCAGGGCACCTTGTTCACGAGATTTAGCATGGCCTGCAATTGGCGCTCATAAAGGGTGCTGTTCGCTCCCTTGTCGATGCGCCATCGCCGGGCCCTTGGTGAGAGGTTGCTTGTAAACAGATATGCCCCTGGGCTTCATTCAAACCGCTCTGCATGACATGCTCGACGTCAGCAGGTGCCAACGAGCTTTGAGCGCACGGCATTGCATCATCTGGCCAGCAGCCGCGAAGACGGACAATCATCTTGCTCTCGCCGTCGCGGCCACGAGGCAACCTTGGAGTACCGCGACTCGGCGTTGGTGAATTGGTGATGCGATGCGCAGAGGCTGAGCTGAGAAGCTGGATGTCTGCAATGAAGCCTTCACCCAACTTCTCCAAGGCCTCGCCTTTCACCCGAACCTGCTGTCTGGACTCGCCTTAGGACATGTACAACTTGCTGGTAGCCAGCGAATGCGTCTCAACACGGCCAGGCAGCTAATGATGACAGAATCGCCGCGCTTGAATTTCAAGCGATCGAACCTGAAAAGCGGGAATTAGCGTGGCCAGCAAGAGCTTTCTTTCTGCTGGGTGGAAATCATGAGTCAATGAGGGGAGGTGGTGGCAACAACATGTCAAGGTGCTGCGTGTTTGGCGGAAGCTGAAGTGTTCCCATCTCACTCCCAGGATCTTCCCAGCCTAAGTTGGCCGCGAGGCAAAAGTGCTCACCTCAAAAGACGTCAACAGGCTACAGCCGGGACACCGATGATCGTGGTCTTCTTTGGATCACGTCTGCCGAAAATGCCGATGCCTGTTTAGTAGGAATGTAAATCAATGATCCCACAGACTGTATCATGAACTTGTCAGGCTGCATGGGAGACCGTCCAAGCACCAGCCCAATCGCTGGAGCTCAGCATCTTGCATTGTCTCGGTGCGCCGCCTGACCACGAACGTGTTTGAGGTTGCGTGATCCACCATGGCAACCGTGGCGTCTACAAAAGCCCCAAGTACTAAATGCCCAGTCATCATCAAAATCATCATCACCTATTCTCATCTACCCCTACATAACTCCTATAGGAGCGCTTGGTTCCTGGTGCATTTGATTGCTCTGCCTGATTTGGCGGAGCTCCTCCATGTGCTCGAGATGCATGAGCATACAGAAATGTCCGAAGTACTCGGACGCCATGACATTCCTGGGTGAGCGCGCGCTGATTTTCATTCTAACAACAGCTTTGGAGCAAAAGCTGCCGAGCTGCTTGTCTTTGACTCGAAGACGACCCTTTAGCTTGTTCCCGTCTAGCTGCTCCAAAGCTTTCGAAGCCTGCAACACGCCAGAAGGCACAAGGAGGTTCTGCCGTGGCCGCCCGGCCTCGTGCTTTCTCTTCTTCTGATAAGCTTCCTGACAAGCTGTGCAATGCCAAGCCAAAATCATATAGGCACCGGGATTCCAGTTAGACGTCTGCTCTGCAGCTCAGAATCGTCGTTAGCTTGCTTCGGATCAATGATGTTCACCTAGCCATAGCCGGAACACTCAAAAAACTCCTAAAAGTTCCTGCTACATTCAGCCAGGGCGCTGGATCTGGGAGCTTCTGACGGTCGCGAATAACAAACCAACCGCCTGTGGGCGGGCCTTTGGTGTCGCGGCCATTCCAGGCCAAACCAGGGCCTCATTGCAAGCAACATGCCTTTTTGGAAGGTAACTTCCAGCAAAGCGCGCCTGTGCAGGTATTTTTACTGATCCACCAGCCGGTGTTGATGCCATTCCTGTCCTTTACGCATGTGCTTCAACTGCCGGTTCGTTCTCTGCCAGCATGCATGCTCACAACTATTTCCACAGTCCTTCTTGTAGTGAATGACCATGACTTCAATAGTGATGTCATCATCATCCAACATGTGGGGCATCAGCAGCCGCTTCATCTCGTTTGAGTCGTGCTTGCCTTTGCCTGCCGGGAGCTAGCTCTTTAGCTTGTTTATAGCATCAGCCAATGCATTCGAGGGCGTGCCTTTTCCTTTGCCCTTTCGATTTCGGACTTCTGCCTTCTTCTCGAACACAGGGCGGCCGTGCGCCATCAAATCTGATGAGCGCTCCTTACGTCTGAAGGGAAGTACTTCATGGCCAAGGAATTACACTCAAAATGGTGCAGGGAAGTGGCGTACTTGCCGTTTAGTTCGGGTCTGGCTTTGCATTCCTGGGTACATCCACAAGCTGCACAGTTCTTTGCGAGGCACATGCAAGCGGCCTGGCCTGAACGAGAATTACACGCCGGTCTGCCCCTCGGCGGTCTTCCTCGTCATCGGTGATGACACCTAAAGCGTCCTCAAGATCCTGTGCCACCATCCTGGTGCAGTGAGAAGACCCTAGCCGCACAGGAATGCACAATGCACGCTACAAGCTGACCACATCTGGCCGTTGCCTCTTCTCATCATCATCGTAGTCATACCTTAGGCCGAGGTGCTGAGGCGGGTTTCTTGCAAGCATGACTCGCCGAGTTTGACAAATGAGCCATAAGCCCGCACAACGTGGTTGACTCGCCAGACTCATGTCTGCGCACATTTCGTTCAAGACTCATAAACTCCTTCTCTAACATGTCGACAACACGTCCAGAGACTCAGGACACTGCTTGGCTAAAGCTAATCGTTGACCCGCGGAAAATCTCACACCTTGCAGCCTCATTGCCAAGTCATTCCTCACCGGCAGTTGGGCACACGCACTAGCATCGCCAGCGCATGTGTTTGTCAAAGACGTTGTTCATGGTTGTGCAATTCTCGAACAGCAGACAGAAGGATCAACTCAAGGAAGGCACTGGCACTAATGCCAGCACATCTTCACTCTAGCTTGCTCCTTCTTTCGTTCAAGCGGCTCATCCTCTGTGCCTCCTCTGTGCGAGATGCACAGCTGCTGTCGCTGGTCATTTGTCTTTTGCTAGTGCTTCTGCAGCTTACTTTTTCAGAGTAGCTATGATGAGCGGTAGACCGCTCCAGGCGAATTGTCAGGTCATCCGACTGCGCTCAGGTGTCTTTGCCGAGTTGTTTCACGGCTGTCGACTATGACGCTGTGGCAGAAGAATGCCAGATGCCAACAGCACCACAATCACGTGTAGCGATAGCAACGTCATAACTCAGTCTACAAGCTTTGCCCATGCCTCACCTAGAAACGGGTACGTACTTCTTACTTTGACACATCCAGCATGGAATCCTTCTGCCAGGCCACGGCAGCGCACGCAAAGATCGCTGATCCCTGGGGCAGCCCATGTTGAGCCACATTCGCAGGATCTGCCTCAAGGCAAGTGCAGACTTCTTCTGAACTGTGCAATGTCGTGAGCAGCGACACACTTAACAGCTTTGAAGGAAACAGACACTCATCAGAAAGCGCAGCCAGCAGCAGTCAAAACATCAGAAGTAGCTAAGTCGCACTGGGAAATTCCGCTGTACGAGGACACCCAAACCACGCAGGAAGTGCTCTACCGGAATGCTGGCATTTGGGACCTGGAGAAATGCAGAGGTCGAAGTCTTCATCAAACAGCAGAGACATCGTTTCGACCGGCTTCCAGGCGCGGCACAATCTGCAAGAGCTTGATTGTCATGCATATCTGCACCTCGTGGGCACGAGTTGCAGCTGTGCAAATTGGGAATCCTGAGGATTCCTGAGGGCCCCACAATGCCAGGTCGCTGCATGCACTGCGCGAGCATTCTACCCATCTGTTCCTCCTTGAGCTCGAAGCCCATCTCGAGAATCATCAATGCCTTAGGCGTTGATTTTCGTGTTTCTGAGACTTGTTGCAAAGACAAATTGATTCGGGGCGTGCCTGCACAATTCACAGATGCTTTGGAATCCCGCCCTATTGCTGCCTAAGAATTTCCTCAGGCCCAGGCCGTCCGAATGCAAGAAGTGCCTGGGCACGCGCGCTTCGCGCACGGTTGCAAGAGCAGTGGAAAGGCTCGAGGCAAATGGGAAGTTAGTGATGTTCAATGGCAAGGGGCGATAGCCGGTATTGAGACGCTTTTCTAGCTTCTTCTCCAGGGATCTGAGATCGTCTTTCTCCGCTCCACTGAGCTTGCCCCTCATCTTCTCCTTCTTTCCTGGCAGGGAACCGCGGGGCAGCTTCGAGCTTGCAAAATTCGCCCTCTGCACATTCTCTACACGACCTAGCTGTGTGCTTACATGCCTAAGGCCCCTCAAATAGAAGCCCTGACAGCGCCGAGCATTGTACCAACGTCACAAAACACATGTTCCTGAACTGCTGCACCATCAATGTGACGTACACTTTCTGTGCGTTCAAGCCCTGCAGGCCTAGTCCTTTCCAGGTCCCCAGGTGCTGAAGCCTGCGCCATAGGTCCTGTTGACAACAGGCTAGACTCTGGCACCTGGAGCTTCAATAGGAGAGTCTTATGCTTAGCCTCGCAAGCTGCAGAAAAAGGCGTAAGCAGCAGTCTTCCGTTCTGACTCGCTTTGGGCAGACGCCACGTCTGCACGAACAGAAGCTTCTGAGCTGTATCAGCAATTCTTACTAGTGCTACGCTTGCAGCTCCTCTGAGGAATACGTTGGAGATGGAATACGATTCTCATCTCTCGAGGCGCTACGAGTCCGAGACCGCCTCAGGCTGAGATGACGTGAGCGTGCCCAACAGGGCTCAACGTGTCCATCTTTCAATACAAAAAGACTCATGATCGAACTCGGTCCAGGATGCCTGCGGCGATCTCTTTCACGACTTCTGCCGCGGCTTTTTTCTTTGTCTCGATCTCCTTTTTCTCGATCTCGCGACCTGCACACCGAAGTCTGCCACAGCTTCCTGAAATCAAAAGCGCTAAGCCCTGACAAAACATGCAGTAAGCTTGCAAGTTTCTGCGTTTTTGTTGTCGCCAGCCAACCCAGACAATTGCATGAATGGGCTCAGTGTCCCAGACGGTCAGCCTCACATGACAGGTCACCCTCCCCACGCTGCATGCTACACTGGTAGGACTTATGCTGGCTTGCACGTCGCCGGACGCAAGAATGGTGGGGCGCTGCAAACACGCACTAACTTCGCAACGGTTCTGTACAGCGCGCCTATGCCTGACGGCTCAAGACTTGCCGCCGCGGCTGTTACAGTCGACTTCTTGTCAGACCCTGGGGGGCTGCTCAATTCAAACTATTGTGGAACATGAAAAGCCACAGTAACAGGAGATCTAATCATTCAGTTGAGTGCCATCCCGGAAGAGCTTGACATCACATCATTCCAACTCTTGCTGTTCCGGGATTTCAGGACTTTCAAGTTGAGTGGCTATATTAGGCTATTTCGGTTCAGCGACAATCGTCACACAGCACTCCACCGCGCTTCTCCTACTTCAGCCAAAAGGTGAGTAGGACAGCCCTGTTGTCGGTACACTACCCCCACCTGCGTTTCCTGTGCTTCGACTCCCGATCTGCAGGTACCGCAGTGGACATAGGTGGCTTTCGCGGCTGTGGGCGTATCTTGAATTCAGTAAAGGTTTTGCGTCAACCTATAGATCAAACAGCCCGACTGCGGCACCTCTTCTTTCCTCGATCCCGATCTCGGTCCCGCGCTTCTTTCTTGGTCTCCCGCGCCTTGGCGACATGATGCGACATGAAACCAAACAATGGAAAGATGGCCATTTGGCAGAATTTCTTTGAGTCGCTTACCTTCTTGGCACGGTCACTCTCGGCGCTGTCCGACATCGTTTCCTCCTCATACTCGTATTCATATTCACCTTGGTCTTACTTTCAGAACTGGAAGGCTGCTCGTGAATCCATTCGGACGCTTTTCCATTCGAATCTGATGGAGCAAGCAGGCACTCTCAAAATTAGAGCACCACCCTAGTCACTTGCGCAAGCGCAAAGCTTTTCTAGGCATTTCCTCTTCTACCGTTCCGGAATAAAGGCGCCCCATTTTGCTTGCCAGCAGCTTTCTTCCTCTTCCTCCGTTTCTTGCTTCCTGCGGCCCATAGCAGAGAGGAGGACGACCTGTTCAAATGTGGGGTTGACTCACGTTATCTCACCTTTGGCAAACAAGGATAAACTGCATCTGGGCAACTGCAGCCCCTGAGGGCTGGTGAAAAGCCCCCGCAATGCTTTGGTTAACCTCCTCCTTTGAACCAAAACTTTTTGCTTGCGCCACACATGCATGAAACAACTACTAATGCCAAGCAAGAACTTATAACACATGCAAAGGTTGCACAACCACAGCACTCATGCCAAGCCAATACACACGCTGACAGCAACATCTGAGTGTGTCAACGCCTGCCTCGCACGCTCCGACCTGCTACGCAGCAAGCAGAAGGGAAAGGTTCTGGCTAGATTTGGAGCCAGCGCCAGGCTGCAAGCCCATCACAGCATTGCCGGCTTGAGCAAGCATAAGATCCAAGTTGTACTGAATGAATGTTTTAAGAGGTTCCCGCTTACGAGCGGAGCCCTCCTGATTTTGAGAAGCTGCGAATCTATCACAAGACACAGGACACAATGAGCTAGAAACCCCTTCTTCTGCTCTACTATCGATGAGCCGTTGCTGGAGCTGAACGGTTCATGTGTACCAAGTCCCTGGCAAGCTTTTGGCCATGGCAGCTGCAGCCCAGGAAGCACCCCTGCAGAATGAAAGCGCAAAGCAAAAGGGAGAGCTCAAGCAAGAGCACTGGAAAGTGCACTCTGAGCTGCACGCTGAGAAGATCCAGGTGATGCTGCGGCATCACTTGGCCTCTGCAACATTCCTTTTGCACCACTCTTGCTACCATACGCCGACACCTGTTTCGATCATGTACGATCCCTGCTGGCTTCTCAGGGCTGCACACATTCGAAGCCAGGCGCGGCTCCACCAGTCTCAGGGGTCCACTCGGAAATGCGCAGTCTTTAAATCAGGATATCAGGCTCCTTTACACCCTTGGGCTGTAGTCATTGGAAAGTTGAGAACATTTGAGAACCATTTTCGGCCCTTGAGTCGACTGCTCCACCAACGCTGTGACTGAAGGCCCGACAGGCCCCCCGAGCTATTTGAAGGCGGTCGTGAATCCATCCTGAGTGATGTACAACCATTCAGTCGGGAGCGCTGAGAGTTGCCCTCAGGCTCTGGCAGTCCAGAAACCTTCCAGGTTTGAGCTTCGTTTAACCTCATGGTCCATAGCGCTTAACGATGAACGTTCAAGGCGCAACCCTTTTGCCTGAGCAAATGCAAAGCTTGCCAGAGCAGGGCTCGCGCGTGCTAAGAGGCGTTGTGGCTCGCGAGTCCCCGCTCCTGATATATGTGTTTCTTCGTGTAGACGACGGTTTGCAAAACGGTGGAAAGTCACGTGGGACCCGCAGTCAGGCAAAGATATGGACCAGATTGACCAATTGTCAGTCCCATGCTAATTAGAGTTCCCCATTAGTGGTCATTAGCGTCAGAGAGAAAGAGACAAGCGCTGGACATAGCTGAGAACCCTGCAGCATTGGCAAGCCGGTGCCTTTGGAAGGAAAGGAGTCGCCAAGCCTTCAGCGCACGGTCGTGGTTCACACAGAGCCAAACACATCATAAACACGCAGCTAAAAGCCAAACAAGGCACACGTTGCTGGAACCAGCAGTCGTTGCTCTAGACTCGCCAAACCTTGGCATGGCGGCTGCCATGGTAAAATCAAATCTAGCCTAGCTGTCAAGATACGGTAGGGTGCTTGGCCGAAATCTCATAGCGAGTGCTGCTCAGACGGCTTGGCGGCGTCAGACTTTTGTGACTTGAATCGCCAGAAGTAGGCTTTTTCAACTCGACAAGGGACAAGCTCGTGAGCAAATCAAATTTTGGCTACATACTTGCAGGTGCTCTTCTGCACCATCCTCATGGAAACAGCAGACACCCGACACCGTAGAAACAACAGAACCATCATCATCAGCAGCATCATCATCATCAGCATCATCATCTATAGGCATTCAAATCATCATGTTTGGCTCCAAATGGGCTGCGCACATGATTACTGCACGTGGATCACGTGGACGTGCCAGAAAGTCAAGTGCTTTTGAAAACCCTGGCCCATGAGCCATCTCACAATTTCACCGAGGCCAGAGTAGACATTCCTATTTCCCCCACTCCCCCCTCCGACTCCTTCCCGAAAATATCTTTCCCTTGCAGCCGGACCATGCAGAAGTGTTTTCGAAGGGTGAAAGCTTTGGCCCTTGCTGGGGCGGCTTGTCTGTGCTGCCACAGACCAGGACTCTTCTTGGTGCACAGCACAATCGATAACACTCTGGGTGCCGGGCAATCCAGCCGAGCTTGCCGTGGTCGCACGTGACTCCCCGTGCCTCTGCAGCTACGCATGCAGCATCCCAAAAATTTGTTGCGTGCATGCTGAGATCCATTCCAACCGGCTGGAACCATAACCGCGGGCTGTTTCTCGCCCAGCCTTGGCATATTCCGACATGCCGTTTGGAAGCTTAGGCCCACATCTCCTGGGCAAGACAGTAGCACATGAGGCTGGCCAACTGGATTTAAAAATCTACAGCCAGGCGGCCTCTCGAGGCTCTAAGCCCAGGACAGGCCATTAGAAATCTCCTTCTGAGTGGGGGAATCGTCTGACCTTGGAGTTTACATGTTAGCATTGAAGCCGTTCAATTCAGGTTGCAAGCTTGGGACTTGTTGCTTGGCGCCTGCTGTGAGGAAACCGTGTCCACCAACCTCGCTTCAACCAACACTGCTTCCTACTCGCCGTGCTCGTGCTTTAAGCTGGAAGCATGCTGCCGGCCGCTTCCTTCTGAGCTGGAGATTCTTGCAACCTCAACGGCAGGAAGACACCTTCACAGAGTCCCAGCACCCACCAGCAGCCACTAGTTCCAAATAGCTTCCTCGCCCTGCAAGACCGTGTACAAACAGCGTCTGCCAGCCACTCCTTGTCTGCCTCAACTCCTGGAGTGAACTTGCAGAAAAGTTTCAGAAAACAATGCTGGAATTCGCGGAATGCCCTTCAAGCTATCGTGCGCAAAAATTCAAGTAGCAACACTCAAGTAAGCGAAGAATGGACATCGCTCATTAGCACACAAATCTCAAGGTTATTTGCACGAGTTGAAGATTGAATTGCAACACGAATTGCTGATTGGCAGAAGGTGATCAAAGCGCCCATCCGAAGTACAGAAACAATTGTACCTACAAACATGCGCTGTCCGAGTTCAGAGCTACATACGTGGTGAACACAAGCTGGACATTCTAGGTGTCTGTTAACAGTCCCTTCTTTTGACCTTGTCGTTCAAGACAATTGCCCCAAATCCAAAGCTCTTCAAACCTCAGAAAACTTCGGAGGCAAGAAAGATTTCTCTGACTTTCCACACAGCTTCCCCATGCTTGAGACTCCCAGATTGCCAGCAAGCCGTTTACAGCTCACAGCTCTGCGTTCATACCAGGCCCCTTTAGGCTGCAGGCTGTTGAGGCCCCTTTAGGTAGACGGCCTCTCACAGCTCGGGCGCCCAGTTTGGCATTTATTCAACCCCGCACTTGATGTGTGTTCATACATGAACGTGTTAAGGGGCGCCCACTCCCTGACGCACTTTCCGCAGACGTCAGCACACTTTCCATGCCCTCGCGGGCAATGTCGGTAGTTTGGGCCGTGGAGCGCTTTCTCATGGGCGCGCTCTAGCGAGTTAAGCACAAATTTGTGCACAAAAATCTTCCTTGCACGGCTCTGGCTTAAGATGAAGCATGCACACCATGCACACGGCATGGACACGCCGAGAACGAAGTCAGGTGCTAAACCCTTCAACAGCTCGGGCACTTCCTGGGAGCGCGGCAGATTCCGCCAGGCCACCAGACTGCCGCCACCACCACGAATCAAAATCCATTCAGGAAGGTGGGTTCAAGCAAATGAAGCATTTTTTGACACGTGTACAATGGAATAGGGAAACTCAGGTAGACAAATGGTCTCTCTGGCGTAGCAGCAGTTCAAAGAACACACTAGTATAGGGAAATTGAACTGAAATGACACACCATTTGTCTCAGACATGTACTTGATTTTTTCTTCTGGCCCACCCTTTCGTGCTCCACGCTGCTCTCTCCTTCGACTCATGCCTTTCAATCGTCTGACTCGTGCTTCGCTTTCGTCGACGCATTCGTGTGACTGACGCCGCGGCCCACGAGAGGCTGTGTTCCCTCATGTTTTTTCTTGGTGCTTACCATGAAGGCAGCCAGGACGGTGGTGTACAAATGACCTTACGCATATGTCTTGCATTTTCTGTCAATTATAAGGCGAAGCCAGAATGGTTTTGAGGAAAATGCCTGTTTGAGTTACTTGCTTTCTGTGCCAAGGCGTCTACTTACCCAGCTACTTGGGCGTAGCTACAGCCACGTGTACTTTCAAGTGCCTTGCCAGGAATAGGGCGCAGATATCTTTGCGTGAATTTCCCCGTGTCATCGTGTTCTTTGAACTGCAAGGAGCAGGAGTGGTGGCCTTAACATATGACGTTAATTGAATATCCCCGTGCCACTGTGTTCTGTTAATTACAAGGCCAAGGTGTCTTAACATTTCTCCATTGGAACCATGTGCCACTGCATATGTCCCTCCGCAAGATCAATCGCTGCACGAAGAAGGAGGCACTTTTCAGCATGCACCTTGATTTAAATTTTGTTTCACTATTCTTCTGAGCTGCAAATTGTGGAAGGGGTAGGTGTTAAATAAATGTATTTACTTGAGTTTCGCTGCGCCAGACAGGCAAAATGATGAAACATGAACAAAGTGATGAAAAATCATGAGAACTGATGAACAATGATGACAAATGATGAGACATAATTAGCAATAATGAAAATTATAGAAAATCATGAAAAGTGAGGAGGCTGACAATGATGGAAAAGAACGATGAAGACAACAAAAAGTATGAAGCCTGATGTTGAAAAATGATGGGAAATTCTGAAACCAAGAATCTACATTGAATAACTTTGTATGCCGTTTTAAAGGTTCCCCACCGCTGTGCCGCGTTTCTTGTCATGCTCCTGACTAAAACTCTTACTCCTGAGTATGCGCCAGGACCTGGCATCCGTTGGTGCACAAAAA
>CAJNIZ010012122.1:0-10259 GCA_905231905.1 Symbiodinium pilosum | reverse complement strand
GTCGAACCGCACGAGGGCCACATGTAGACTCTTGCGGCCTACACTCTTCCTGTGGATGAAAGACGATGACGCTTCAAGGCTGACGGCGGGCCAAGAAACAGATACCCGCAATGCATGGCTGCGGCCGGAGAGGGGGGACACTCCAGCCAAAATCCATCGGCTTTAAAACTGCGAAAAATTAATTGGTTCATAAATGTCCTCTATCCAACACACTTTTGCATATATTCACCGACGGCTCGTGGGAGCAGGGGCGAGCATGCCTGGGCGCTTGTTTTACGTGCTTGGGACCGTTGGTGAAAGATCGCAGAGTGATAATTTGGGTTGACAATATATATAACTCAGCTCGTGCGTCCCTTATCAAAAGGATTAGCACTAATGCAGCCATGCACGCCTCGCCGTTGCCTTTGTGCACCCTGACGCGCAGTTTCCGTCAATGTGGTACATAGACGTACCATAACATTCGTGACGCGCCGTCACGTGGCAGGGGAGAGGAAGTCATTGGGCTCGTCAACGCTCTGAGGGTACAAGAGTTTCCAAACCTTGACCAGCTTGTCTGGGATGTGTTTGATGCCAAAGTCCCGTGGTGACTATCAGGGGGTTATGCGTTACTTTGGCACATTTTGGCACCTCTTGATACAGGCCATCTAGGGCATGGCACTTGCAACCATGACCCATCAAAGAACGCACGTGTTGACCCCAGATCACTACGTTGCAAAAAAGAGGGTTGTCCGATTCTGACTGTCTGCATTTGATTTGATTGTATAGTGTGATCCATAATTCGTTGAAAAAATTTATGCATATACTTTTGAACGCGACTTGACTTGAATACCTTATTTTGAAATCCAATACGGACATACAAGAAGGAACACTTCGGCTTGCCAACAGAACCTTCTTTGGGATCCGTGTTGCAGCCCCTCACCCCTCTTTATTTGGGAGGGGCGGATTTCATGTGGGTATTTACATGTCATGTCATGTTGTTTTTACATGTGCTTGAGTTTTTGCATGCAACCCTTTTTCCTCGTCCCTGACACTTGGTGCGTGCATGTTTTGAATCTCAAGCCCATGTGAGAGGCACTCAAAATTTTTGAGCCCACCCACACCACCCTAAAATGGGAAAAGGGGATTTTTGCGTTACTTTGGCACCTCTTGATACGGGCCATCTAGGGCATGGCACTTGCAACCATGACCCATCAAAGAACGCACGTGTTGACCCCAGATCACTACGTTGCAAAAAAGAGGGTTGTCCGATTCTGACTGTCTGCATTTGATTTGATTGTATAGTGTGATCCATAATTCGTTGAAAAATTTTATGCACATACTGTTGAACGCGACTTGACTTGAATACCTTATTTTGAAATCCAATACGGAAATAAAAGAATTCATCAGTAAGAACAATTGTGCACACCGAAGGGATGAGTCCAAGTCTAATAGATTCCTTCCTACTGGTCCTGCTAGTACTACAAGCTGCACTACCTGGTCTTACCCATGTCCCCGTCATTTATTATTGCGAGCCCCCCTCCGTAAGCCCAAATCGCAAAACAAATCGGGGGAGGTTATTATTGTCACCGAAACATTAGTGCCCGGAGGAGATGTATTGCTTCGGTTGATGGCAGAGCCCTTTTGCTGAAACCACCGCCCAAGGCGGCGCCTCCCAGCATTTTTCCCGAGTCTCCCTGCCTCTGGGCCAGCCATGGTCTCGAGGGAGATCCTGATGCGACATGGCTTGGGGCTCGTCGGAGTCACTGGCACTTGCTTTAATTTGAAAGGACAAAGAAAAGACTCGGAACGAACACTTGTTTTTTTTTGACAAGAGTAACTTTGGTTTTTTCCCCAGTGTTTTTCGAGTCTTCAAGCAACCCCAAGGTGATGACCTGCAGCGGCATGGCACTAGCGCCGTTCCGGACACTCTTGCGGGCGCGAGAGAGTGGTTCCCTTGCAGGCATGGACACGCGATCCTGGCCGTCCTTTTGCCACTTTAGAAAACAGTTGTCAGCTTTGGTTCGTACTACTTAGTCATACGGGGCCTTACAAATTGCAAATTGCTGAGTTAAGAGGATCTTTAAGAGCAACTGAGACTCTACTTCTTCAACGGCATCACCTGGTCTTTCTATGCCGTCATGCTGGGTGACATGTACATGCTGCTAGCGAATGTGATCAGCGTTGTGATGTGGATGTACCTTGGGTTTGTGTCGGCACCCGTGCAGGGAAATGCAAATAAAATGGTCCCTACATGGTGCTTTGGTAGGGCACCCAATGTTGCAGGACCGTTGTATGACATTGCCTTGCGTGATTTTTGAATAGCATCATTAAGGTCAATAGCATTCGTACTGGGGCCTGTAGTATTGTTTGCATCCCAAACCCAGATATAAACAAACCTTTGATGCCCAAACCTCATGCCAAACCCCGAAAACGCGAAGGCTGGGACAAGGTTCTTTTGCCCGAGTTCTTCTTAAAGCGGGTTGCAATATTGTAGATCATCGTGTCAAAAATACAATGAATAGCAACTATGGCGTTATTCTATCTAGTGGTGAACAAAGAACGAAGGAATGGAATTCAAGGATTACATGGGAACAGCTGTAGCAATTCATTCTTTCTTTCCATAGTGACCGTCTGTAGGTATTTTGAAGCCACTGAGGTATTTTTGTATGGCCGCCATAAGCTTGCTCTCGCGCGAGGAGCGTACTGTCCTACATCCATTTTTTGTGAGATTTTGTTTGTAGCTTTTGGGGTCAAGGAATAATAGGGGCGCCGTATTCACACAACTAATCAGAACTACGAAACCTCGTAAACATCTTGAAGCCAGCTCACACGGCCTGCACCTTTAACCTTAGCCTCAACCATACCTGAACCTGATCTTTCCAAAGCCTTAAGACTTAAATTTTGATCCCGAAGCACGAGCCCTAAACCCTATTCCATTATCCTTAAACCAAGACCCCTAGATTAGAAACGCTCCCGAAGACAGGAGGGAGAGCTCGCGCCGCCCGCACCAGACGATGCTGGCGGGGACGCAGGCCTCCTGACGCGCAAGGACAGAATAGAACTTTGTAGACACTTCGAGATTTTCAGGGTCATGTTTTTGGTCTCCCGTTTTTGGGTATTTGGGTTTCCAAGCCATTCCGCTCAGAGGATACGCTGCACATGCACGGTCTCTCCAAATCCTACCGCAGGAAGGCCGCAGGGAAGTTGCACTTTTTGTTGTTGCAAGTCTGCCAAAAGCCTAAACAAAACCGAAACCCCAAACCCGAAAAACCTTACAAGTTCCAAACTTTCTACAACAAAACAGAGCATCCCGGGTTTTGTCTGGGGTGCCGTTTGGGAGGCCATCCGCAGCACCGAACAACAGCTGGCCTTCGGCTTGGGGCTGATGTTCCTGGAAGACAAATGGAGACTACTTTCTTATAGTAGTTTCCATTTACTTTTCCATCATACACAAAGTGGACTTAATCGGTTCCACCTAGTTGCTGAAATTACCTTAAGGGATTCAGGGTCAAGGTCCACGAACAATGTACGGGGTGTCATATGAGTGCCGTTATCAAGCATGACTAGAAGACTGATATTATCAATACAAGCAGTCCCATGAACACTACACGGAATGCAACACTCTGGGTGTTGCCTGGAGTGCTGGTACAGTTTGATAGAGCTTTCTCTTGGCTGGGCGATTCTATACCCTGGCGTTCCAAATCGACTCGAGCAGGTATTCTTTAGGTGGGGCCCGCCCCCCCACACCCTGTAATAGTAGTATAGAAGGAAGATCAAACAAGGACTTTATTGTGGATGGAGGAGATTTTGAGCCAGCTTATAGTCCTATCCTTTGAAAACTTCAGTATACTTGGTGTCGTAGGTGATGCAGAATGCCTGCATCCATGACTATCATATGATATGATTCTTGAAGAGACCTGATTATAGGGGTTGGGGTTATAAAATATTGGGGTGGAAGGATTCTATGGTACTGTAGCTAGATTGTGGATGAAGCTTTGCAGAACCGTAAACCCTGAAGGGCTGTAGGGCTTTAAAGGCACACCCTAGACTTGACTTAGCTTCATTGGACCTAGTTTGCTGCGGAGCAAAGGTCCGAGAAAAGAAAACACTTAACTTAGCTTCCTGAAGCCTAAACTTAGCACCTTGAAACCTACACCCTGCACCCTAAGCCCCTACAACCGCTACGACGGAGGCTCCTCCGCTTGAAAAGCTGAGGTTCATCCTGTCCTTCCTAACGCAGGCGACGGGCCAAGGGGGCCTGGAGTTCCTGGACACCTTTACCGTCCAGGAGGGCCCCTAATACAAGATACTCTCTCTACATATATGTATATGTACAGGTATATGTGAACGTCTATGTATATGTATATGTATATGTATATGTGAGTGTATATGTATATGTATATATGCTTATGTATACATATGTATCTGTATACGTATACGTATATGTATACGTACATGTATATGTATACGTATACGTATATGTACATGTATATGTATATTTGTATCTATAGGTATATGTATATGTCTATGTATAAGTATGTATAAGTACATATATGTATATATATATATATAGAGAGGTTTTGGGGACGTATCTAATGTTGGGCGGTTTTAGGGTTTAAGGTTTGTTGTTTGCGGTCTGGGGTGGGGGAGTCCGCTGATGGGCACCGCTTCGTCTAGGATCTTAGGGATCCTGCATGCTTACGAAAGTCGAGTGAAACGCCAACACCGTTCAAAGACCTAGACAACCACAAACAACAGAACAAATCCATGGAGACAACCAAAAAATAAAGACCTAAAACCTCAAACCTTGAACTTCTAAACTGAAAGCCCGTGCTTTGGGATTATGCCCAGCTCCTGTAAAGCTTAAACTCTAAACCTAAACCCCCCAAAATTGAAAAGGGGACAGCCAGGAGCGCTTGGATGCCTTCTCTTACCTTGCCATGGGCGTGGCCTTCGTTTGCTTCTCCTCGCCTATCCAGAACCTGTGGGTTTCTTGGGATTTGATGCAGGGCTTATGGCTGATTAGTGTAGGCTAGGTTCAGCCCCCATGCACTAGAAGTAACTGTGGGTATAGCAAGGAGTAATTTTGGGGTGGGGGCTGATCCTCAGGCATAGGATTGTTGGAGGAACTTAAACGTGTCGTCCTTACTGCGCCAGGGAGGGAGTCTTTTAGGTTGGTTTTTTTTTGGGGTGGGCCTTCAAACAAGTCCAAGGTTTTGATCAAGAAGCGAGACGGCTCCTCCGTCTTCGTCCCTTATGCCTTGGCACAGCTGCTCCACAACTGCGTGTGGGCGGGCTACGGGACGCCCAGGTGTGTTTAACGGATCTAGACAAACAGGGGTTCTTGCCAAGTTATGGGTGTTTTGCAGTGTTACTGTTATGGAGAAGAAAGTGGTATTACTTACGAGATGCCCGTATCAAGGCAATCAGTCCAAGTTCACGACAGCTCTCGCGGAACAAGGAAACCTGCCTGTAGGACAATCCGAAAGTATTTCAAGACTTTTCTTCTTCTTCAAGGTCTGTTATGCAAAGCCAGCGAGGCAGAAAAGCAATTCACATTTGTCAAATGGATTCTGTCTGAATCTCAGGGGGACACTGTATCGTGAAAGCTAGCTCTTGCAGAGCTCTGCACAGATGCGGATTAGCAATTTGTTCCATGTTTCTTTGTGGTACCTGGTTGACAGACTCGCGGAGACCATGTGGTCCAGAAGCGTCAAGGATTTAAAGGATTTAAGATTGGCCGTCGGGGACGGGGCAGCTACCGCCCCCCCCCTAACATATTAGTCTTCGGGGTGTAAAAGTCCTAGCTAACATAGCCCCACCCCGAACCTTTGGGGGTATATAGTTCAGAAAGTTTGTGAAGGATAGCAGACGCCAAGGATGGTTCTGGCCAACCCAGCCGTGATGGCACCCAACATCCCAGGCATTTTCTGCACGGTGGCGCAGATCCTTATCAAGCTGAGGCCGAGGTTTTTTTAAAAAATGTTTTGCTGGTTTTTAAGTTGGAGTGTGCGATGTTTGGGCCTTAAGAGTGTTATTCGGGGCCTTTGCATGCAACCTTGAGACAACGATGGTTTCGGATAGGAAGGGCCCAGCCGGACCCAACTTCCATGTGACAGGGCCCTGAACAGACGGTAGGGTTGAGATGTAGGTTTAGGGTTTAAGGTCAACATGTACGTAGGGTTTGGGGTTCACAATTTACAGGTGGACCCCACTTCTGGCAAAGCCTGCTCAGGTGGCCGGGAGGAAGCAGTGATCACATCAGCGTAGCTGCGAGTAGCAGTGCAAAGACAACCAGGACCAAGGGTTGGACCTGCGTACGTGCGTACGTTATTTTGACGATTTGCTCAGGCTTTTAGTTTTTCTTGTTATGGGCGTTTTAATGATCAGCGTGATTCATGTTCAATGCTTGGAGGTGCCGCGAGGCGCGTGTGCCGACCCTCAATGCCAAGGGGCCTAGTGGGGACGGGGCTCTGGTCCCAGCATGTATTCCAAAACTATCGGGTATTAATACATCCTAATGAATTTTAAAACTTCATGACTCATGAGCTACAACCGTTTCCAATTCCGAGGTTTCTAGATTCTTTCTGCTTGAGACGTATATCAAACGTTAGCAGCAGCCTTTCATCCCTGAAGCCCTGAACCCAGGAACCCGTGATCAATCCTTTTGAAAACAGCGAGTCAGTCCTGCTAAACAGCAAGTCTGGATGATTGAACCCACAAGCCACACCCCGGAGTGAAGAACCCAAAGCTGCTAACCACCTAACCAGGGATCATGTAATTCGTAGTCCAAACTCCTGAACAGGGTTCATACCATGGACTATTTTTTGTAGGGGTTATCAGTTATCAAGGGCGATATAAGGAGTTTCGATATTAGTTCATGCAAGCCCCCAAACCCAAAGCCATTCCGAGGAGGGAAAGCTTTGCGACAGAGCACTCGGAAGGAGGCGGGGATTGTTTACAATGCAGGGTCTCTGTCTACCTCTGATTGACAGAACTGCTTCTGGTAAACTTCAGGACCCCAAACAAGGTCCTTCACCTGGGTTATTGTTCACAGGTTTGAATTAAGTTATCATGGGAGAGGGGACATTTTATCGTGGTTACTTACGTTAAGTCTTAGAACATGACCCAGTCATTTGTCGCCCCAAGCGCAGGCCTGACGACCGTTGCTGCCGGGGTCTCCACGGACAAGTTTGCAGACGACGCGGCGCCCCTGGGGGAGGGACCATGAGGGACCCCAAACCTCAAATCCTAAACTGGCCCAGAACCCTCAACTAACCAACAAGCGCTAGACCTCCAACCGAACCTCTAAACCCCGAACCTCTAAACCCCTAAACCGCTAGATCCCTCAACCCACCCAACACTCTGATCCCGAACCCCCAAACCCTTAAATCCCCGCACCCTAAATGCTAAACCCCTAATCTCCTAAACTCCTCAGCCGTAAACCCCAAAACCCCTCAACCCAAAACCCTAAACCCTGATAAACCCTTCAACCCTTAACCCGTGAACCAGGCCTCTGAGACGACCATGGGCTCCTCCCCGGCCTCAGCGGTGCTCGGTTCGCAGAGCGACGCCTCCCCGGTGGTGAGGCCAAGGACGCCTCGCCGATCTAGGGTTCAGGGTTAAGGGTTTAGGGATTAGTGTGTGGGGTTAGGGGGCTAGATTTTCCATCCTAAAGGGAAATGAAATGGAATCTACTGTTATGTAGTCGATTCCATTTTCTTTCCATTATCATTACTCATGAAAAAGAACATGGAAGTTCCTTGGCAGTAACTCAGATTAGGGCAGCATCAGCTTCAAAAACATCACTTTCAGGGCTTGGGATGTGGGTTTTCAGGTCTAGCATTCAGGATTTGGGGGTTGAGGGTTGGGTCAGAATTTTTCACTCCGCTGGCTAGTGCAAGCAGCAGTTGGGTATTCTAGGGTTTCGAGTCGGCGCCACACCCAAGAAGCAACTTGCGATATGACAACCTTACAAGTTTAGGGTTCTGAATTGGTATTCATGTGCTTGAAGGGATTCAGGCATCACCAATCCTTGGTTCCCCTCTAGCCAGAAGTAAGTAAAACCTGAAACCCTATTCCGTAAACCTTTCCCATTTGATTTTTCACTATTTCCTATAGACCCTTTAAATATGTACCCTTTAGGGGAGGGTTCACTCGTAACCAAGGAATACTAGCCCGACGAAGCGCGGTGTGACTTTGCCTCAGCTGCATCCGATGCTGCAGCTCTGCTGGATTGGCTGCCGCTTTGTACCGGCTTAGGGTTTAGGAGTTTAGATTTTACGGTCTAGATTTGGGGGTTTGAGTTCTGGGGGTAATCCCTAGTTAATGAACAGCTTCAAGACAGGAATCCACCATCGGAGCCACGCCACATGCAGTTATCCCCAAACCTGTACACGCAGGTTAAACTGTTAATCCCTAAAACCCCGCAAGCTGCAAACCGACGAGAGCCTAATCCTGAAACATGACGCCCTCCCCTTTTGCAGGAAAGAGCAGGGTGGCGTGTACGAAGACTACCTGAAGTGGCAGCGGGACTACCAGAAGTGGCGTGCGAGCACCCCGAGCAGCTCCACGGACGAAGCCGCCTGAGTGGGTCAAGCTTTTTATTGGGGGGGAAGTTGATCACCTCCCCCTAATGATTGAGGCCCCCTCGCCAGTCCCCTAGCAATACATACACATATACATATATGTATAAATATATATGTATGTATACAAATACAAGTGACGTGTGATATTCCTTTCGTATTATCTTCCATTCTGTGAGAATACTTAGTAGTGGGGCGTTCTCTATTTGGGGGGGTTGTATTGGGGTCCCTTTTCTCCGCTGAAGCATTCCAAGTTTATTGAGGTGCAGGCAAGGGACCCCAATTCAAGTCCCCTTTTCTCCGTATAATCGGAGCCCTTAGCGACGGTGACCTCGAGACTTTTTGAGGTTGTCTTTGTACCTTTTGCCTCAACAATTAACCCTGCCTGTCACACCAATTACCTAATATTTGGTAGTAAGTACCCCGCTAATTAGCATGTATATCCACAAAAAATGTAAGTAATTGGGGTTACACGCGGGTCATAGACCCTAAACCACGCGGCGGCTCAATCCCCGGGCTCGCAGATGCCAGATCCCTTGCGGCCTTTAGGCCATTATGGGTTTGCTTTTAATTCAGATTGCTGGTAACATGCAGGTCACAGTCAATTTCACTTTAGTTCCCCAAAAGCAACCCAGAAGAGGGGGAATACTGGATTCAGGATGCTAAGCCTTGAGCCCTAAACCCTAAACCCCAAACCCTAAACCCTAAACCGGCTTCAGGATGTTGGAGGGCAATCAGGCAAGGAGCCCAAGAGGGAGCCTCCGGATGTATAGATGCCCGCCCCAATGACCGGGTTGCTGTAAAGGAATTGTTAATATCATAATCAGGAAAGTTTACTATGTAGTATGTTGCTTAGCCTAATTTTTTATTTGCCAGAGTAGGCAACTTAGTTTAAGTTCCTTAACGGCAACCCGCATGTTGTAATGCTTTTCCGGGCCTGGCCCTAGGAGGCATGCGGTGTGCTCTTAAGGAAGAGCGCAGGTCTGACTTTTGAGGAACCCCTTGGCCCGAGACCCTAGTTCCCAACCGCGAAGCAGCCTCAGCCTCTAAGCTCCCAACCCCTGAACCCCCGAACCTCAACTGCAGTCTGTAAACCGCACCCTGGCCAGTGGGGACAAAAGCAGGTGTGGGGCTTCAGGCTTCCCGAGCTGGGGTGGGCTTAAGACCAGGTATTTGCGGCAGTTTTGTGCCATTTACTTTGAGCTTTCGGATGACGAATTTTGGGGTCTAACTTTGTTGGATCTTCGAGATGACAAATTGTTGATGTTGACCAGGCAGACCTTAATCTGCGAAACATGAACCAGAGTGCGAGTACATAAAGGTTATTAAAGAGACCTTCCATTGACGAAGATGCGAACATGTATTTAATGCGCAGCCTTTCTACTCGATATTAGCGAGCGAGGGACGGGAAAGGCAGACCCCAATCTGCAATATAATATATGGACGAACTGCGGTCGCATGAAGGTGCTCTAGGGGACTTGCGTTGATATTTGCTGCCAGTATTGTTAAAAGAAAGGGGGTTGGGGGGGGCGCAGGCCAAGAAGATGTGTGCACACCTAGTTTTGTTCATGACTTTCATGATGTATTGTGCGAATGTGAAGTTTTTGAGGGTCAAGCCTGGATGTCCAGGCAGCTCCAGGTAGGCCTGGTAGGAGGGTCCGTTGCCACGTTAGGGTGGAAAGTTCTGGAGGAGAT
>CAJNIZ010012121.1:0-10260 GCA_905231905.1 Symbiodinium pilosum | reverse complement strand
GTTTTTACTACCGGATCAGACGAAACAGGAGGCGTAGAGGCCTGTGCAGCCGGCCTGCTGCTTAAGGGTTTGTGATCAGGCTTTTTTTTTTCAGCCCCTTCGTTTTCCGGATGGGCCAACTGAAGTAGTGCTAATTCTACCAACAGCCGGGGGCTATTGCTGCCTTTATAGCGTACATCACATTCATTAAGCAGCTTAAGGGCTTTCAAAGCAAATAGCATATCAAGACTCTGAGCCTGCTCACGGTACCTTTGCTTAGTAGTCTCCGCAACCTCCAGAAGCTCCAGCGTTTTAGGATCCTTACATACCAGCAGATCTCTGAAATGGCCGGCCAGTCCGTTTAAGAATAAGTGACCGTCAAATCCATTATCCAGTATGTCATTAAAAAGCAGTAACAATTCCGCTGACTCCCCATTACGGATATGATCTACGGTACGGAAATAGTAATCGTAATCCAGTATGCGGAGATTGTCAATCACATCCCGGTACGTAATGGTTTGCCCGGAAAATGAAACAATGCGGTCAAAAATAGACAGAGCATCCCTTAAAGCTCCATCGGCTTTTTGAGCAATAATATGCAAAGCTTCAGGTTCAGCCTGCACACCTTCCTGCGTGGCTACAGATTGGAGGTGCGAGGCAATATCTTCAACGGTTATCCGCTTAAAATCAAAGATCTGGCAGCGGCTTAAAATAGTGGGAATGATTTTGTGCTTCTCCGTAGTAGCTAAAATGAAAATAGCGTGCCTGGGCGGTTCTTCCAGGGTTTTCAAAAATGCATTGAAGGCCGCTTGTGAAAGCATGTGTACCTCATCAATAATATATACTTTGTATTGGCCGGCCTGCGGAGCGAAGCGCACCTGATCAATAAGGCTTCGTATATCATCTACTGAATTATTGGAGGCAGCATCCAGTTCAAAAATGTTGAAAGCAAAATCCTGCTCAACATCCGTTTCGGCTTCGGTATTGATCATACGTGCCAGAATACGGGCACAGGTAGTTTTACCTACACCACGTGGCCCGGTAAACAGGAGGGCCTGTGCCAGGTGGTTTTGTTTGATGGCATTCAGAAGCGTACGGGTCACATGTTGCTGACCCACAACTTCTTCAAAGTTCTGGGGACGGTATTTACGGGCGGAAACAATGAAATTCTCCATGCAGGCACAAATATAGGCAGACCAAAAAAGTGGCGGAAGGAATGTTAATAACTTGGAAAAGATAAGCCGGTTTTGTCCCTGTGGGGAATGCTTACAGTTAAACAATCTATACCTGTAAAATCCTATCTTTGCCGCCCTTTAAAAATTATCGCTTTATGAAGTGTGGAATCGTAGGACTCCCCAATGTAGGTAAATCCACTTTATTCAACTGTTTATCCAATGCCAAGGCACAATCGGCCAACTTTCCGTTTTGCACTATTGAGCCCAACGTGGGCACGGTTACCGTACCGGACACCCGCCTCTATAAGCTGGAGGACATGGTGAAACCGGAAAGGGTAGTGCCTGCCACGGTAGAGATTGTTGATATTGCCGGCCTGGTAAAAGGCGCAAGCAAGGGTGAGGGATTAGGAAACCAGTTTTTGGGAAATATCCGCGAATGTACGGCCATCATTCATGTATTGCGCTGTTTTGAAAATGACAACATTACCCACGTAGAGGGTACCGTAGACCCTATCCGTGATAAAGAGATTATTGACATTGAGTTACAATTGAAAGATTTGGATACGGTTGAAAAGCGAATTGAAAAGCATAAGAAGGCCTCCAAAGGTGGAAACAAGGCGGAGGCGCAAAATGTAGAGGTATTGGAACGCCTGAAGGCCCACCTGGAAAGTGGAAAAAGTGTTCGTGTTTTTGATCGTAGTGAGGAGCAAGATGAACTAATCCGCGACTGCCAGTTTCTTACGGATAAACCCATCTTATACCTTTGTAATGTGGATGAAGCTTCTGCTAAAGGAGGAAACTCTCTGGTAGAAAAAGTGCGCGAAAACGTAGCTGATGAAAATGCTGAAGTTATTTTTTTAGCCGCAGCTACGGAGGCAGATATTACCGAGCTTGAAGATTACGAAGAGCGCCAGATGTTTCTGGAAGACATAGGGCTTGAAGAACCCGGAGTGAATAAAGTGATCCGTGCGGCTTACCAATTGCTTAACCTTCAAACATATTTTACGGCTGGAGAGAAAGAAGTGCGGGCCTGGACCATCCAAAAAGGCTCTACCGCCCCTCAGGCTGCCGGAGTAATTCACACCGATTTTGAAAAAGGCTTTATCCGGGCCGAGGTCATTAAATATAACGACTATGTAAGCCTGGGTTCTGAGAGTGCCGTACGTACCGCTGGAAAAATGGGAGTAGAAGGTAAAGAATATGTGGTGGAAGACGGTGATATCATGCACTTTAGGTTCAATGTTTAGGACCTGTTGAAGGTGTTGATCTTAATAACCTGTTCAAAACTGACCAGGCGCATACTGCCTGAGCTTGGCGCATATTTTCTAATTTTAGCCGTTCTCTAAATCTGGATTACTGAATTCTATGGCAGCTGAAAACTACACGGAAGATAATATTCGATCTCTCGACTGGAAGGAACATATCCGTTTAAGACCGGGTATGTACATTGGTAAGTTGGGCGATGGTTCATCTTCTGATGATGGTATTTACATCCTCCTCAAAGAAGTAATAGACAACTCCATTGACGAGTTTGTGATGGGGGCTGGTAAAACAGTGGAAATCAACGTAAAGGAAGGTGAGGTAAGCGTTAGGGATTACGGGCGTGGTATTCCGCTCGGGAAGGTGATTGACTGTGTATCACGTATTAATACCGGTGCCAAATATGACTCCAAGGCTTTTAAAAAGTCAGTGGGTTTGAATGGAGTAGGTACCAAAGCCGTAAATGCTCTTTCTGATAATTTTATGGTGCAGTCCGTAAGAGACGGACAAACTAAAGTGGCCACCTTTGAAAAAGGTGAGCTGGTTGAAGATCATCCCGTAAAAGAATCCAGTCTTCGTAAGGGTACCAAAATTGTGTTCCGTCCGGATAGCTCCATCTTTAAGAGTTACCGTTATGCCAAGGAGTACATCGAAAAGATGTTATGGAACTATGCTTACCTGAACCCTGGACTTACCTTAATTATCAATGGTGAAAAGATCTATTCCGAAAATGGTCTGCATGACCTGCTGAAGGATAATCTGGACGGAGGGATTATTCATGATATCATTCATTTGAGAGGAGAAGATATTGAATTGGCCCTAACACATACAGAAAAGAGTCAAAGCGATCAATACTACTCTTTTGTAAACGGTCAGCACACTACTCAGGGTGGTACACATCAATCTGCTTTAAGAGAGGCTTTGGTGAAAACCCTGCGCGATTTTTATAATAAGAATTTTGATGCCTCGGATATACGCGAATCTGTAGTGGCGGCCATAAGCATTAAGGTGATTGAGCCGGTGTTTGAATCACAAACCAAAACCAAATTAGGTTCTACGGATATGGGGCCGGATTTACCTACCGTGCGCACCTTTGTCAATGATTTTGTGAAACGCCAGCTGGACAATTTCCTTCACAAGAATGAGAAAATTGCCGAGGCCATATACAAGAAAATACTGCGGGCCGAAAAGGAACGTAAAGAATTAAGTGGAATTAAAAAACTGGCACGGGACCGGGCTAAAAAGGCCAGTCTGCATAACCGAAAACTTCGCGACTGCCGCGTGCATTATAGTGATCAGAAAGATGATCGCAGGCTTGAGACCACTCTTTTTATTACCGAGGGTGATTCAGCATCCGGTTCTATTACCAAGTCCAGGAATGTAAACACCCAGGCCGTATTCAGCCTGAAGGGAAAACCTCTCAATTGTTACGGCCTTACCAAAAAGGTGGTGTACGAAAATGAAGAGTTTAACCTGTTGCAGGCTGCTCTTAATATTGAAGACGGACTGGAAGACCTGCGCTATAATAATGTAGTAATTGCTACTGATGCAGATGTAGATGGTATGCATATACGTCTGTTATTGATTACCTTCTTTTTGCAGTTTTTTCCCGAGTTGGTAAAAGAAGGCCACCTTTTTATTCTGCAAACCCCGCTTTTCCGGGTGCGCAATAAAAAAGAAACACATTATTGCTATAGCGAAGAAGAAAGAAGAGCTGCCCTGGTTAAAGTAGGGGCAAAGGCTGAAATTACCCGTTTTAAGGGTTTGGGCGAAATTTCGCCTGACGAATTTAAATTCTTTATTGGTGAAGATATCCGTCTGGATCCGGTTATGCTGAGTAAGGAAAATACCATAGAAGAACTACTGGGTTTTTATATGGGGAAGAATACGCCTCAGCGCCAGGAATTCATCATAGAAAACCTCCGGGTTGAAAAAGACGTACTTGAAGAGGAAGAAGTTATTGAAGAATGAGAATCAATTCAGATCGGAATAAAAAAATATTAGGATTTATATATGCGGCCTGTATTTTGGGTATTTTTTTTGACTTACTATTAGTTAACATTGAAGGTTCACTGGGTGAAATATCCAAATCTTTTAAGTTCACACCCTTTATATTACTGATTATACTTTTTCTTATTTACCGTGGGCTTCCGGCATTTAAATACGATAGTGACGGTGAAGTGCTGAATTTTACAGCTTCGGAGCCTTATTTTAGCTGGATGGGTAAAATGACCTCAAAGCATTTTGAATTTCCCAAGCGAAAGCTGAAAGATTTTTCATTGAAGTCTTACCCCTTGCGCAGAGTATTGTCGGTTACCATTGACAGTAAGGAGGGCGCTATGGTTAAACAAAAAATAATGGTGTCTTACCTCAGTGCAAAAGAGGCCAGAGACTTGAAACGTTCGTTAAACGGAGTACTTGAAAAAAATAAAGTGGATTAATGGACGACACGCAATCTACTGACGATAGTGTATTTGAAAATAGCGGAGTAAGTATTACCCGCGTTTCCGGAATGTATGAAAATTACTTTCTGGATTATGCGTCATACGTGATTCTGGAAAGGGCCGTACCGGCTCTTAATGATGGTTTAAAACCTGTACAAAGACGGATTCTTCACGCTATGCGTGAAATGGAAGACGGGCGTTACCACAAGGTGGCTAATATCATTGGCCAAACTATGAAATACCATCCGCACGGAGATGCTTCTATCGGAGATGCTTTGGTGCAGATTGGCCAGAAGGATCTGCTGGTGGATACCCAGGGAAACTGGGGGAATATTCACACCGGAGACCGGGCAGCCGCAGCACGATATATTGAAGCCCGTTTAACCAAGTTTGCTCTTGAAGTGGTTTTTTCGCCCAAAATCACAGAATGGCAAGCCAGCTATGATGGCCGGGGAAAAGAACCCATTCACTTTCCGGTTAAGTTTCCACTTTTGCTGGCGCAGGGTGTAGAGGGTATCGCGGTAGGTCTTTCCACCAAGGTACTTCCCCACAATTTCCTGGAGCTTATAGATGCTTCCATTAAAGTATTAAAAGGCCGCAGCTTTACTTTGGTACCCGATTTTCCAACCGGTGGTATTGCCGATTTTTCTAATTACCAGGATGGTGTGCGGGGTGGCCGGGTTCGCGTTCGTGCAAAAATTTCGATTGATGATAAAAAAACACTGATCATTACCGAAATTCCTTATGGCACAACCACTACCAGCCTTATAGATAGTATTCTTAAGGCTAATGATAAGGGTAAGATCAAGATCCGTAAAATTGAAGATAATACTGCGGAAAATGTAGAGATACATGTTCACCTGCCTTCAGGCGTGTCACCCGATAAAATGGTAGACGCGCTTTACGCCTTTACCGATTGCGAGATATCCATATCGCCTCTGGCGTGTACCATTGAAAAGGATCGCCCTGAGTTTATAGACGTAAGAGAAATGCTGAAACGGTCTACCCACCGTACGGTTGACCTCTTAAAGCAAGAACTGGAGATCCAGTTAAGAGAGCTGGAAGAACAATGGCATTTTGCCAGTCTTGAGCGCATTTTTATTGAAGAAAAGATATACCGCGATATCGAGGAAGCGGAAACCTGGGATGAGGTGATATCCTTTATCCGTAAAGGCTTGGAACCACATATAAAAAACCTGATCAGGGCAGTAACTGATGAAGATATAGTGCGGCTTACGGAAATCCGTATAAAAAGGATTTCCAAATTTGATAAGAGTAAAGCCGATGAACATATCCTTAACCTGGAAGGCCGTATTGCGGAAGTGAAGAATCATCTTGCAAACCTGATAGAGTACGCTATTAACTGGTTTAAGATGTTGAAGGATAAATACGGTAAAGGCAAAGAGCGCAGAACCGAGATACGCCTTTTTGAAGATATTGATGCTACCAAAGTGGCTATATCCAATACCAAGTTATACGTAAACCGTGAAGAAGGTTTTATAGGGACTTCTCTCAAGCGTGATGAATTTGTTACCGACTGTTCCGATATAGACGATATAATCGTATTCCTGGCCGATGGTAAGATGATGGTAACCAAAGTAGACGCTAAGACCTACATCGGTAAAAACATCATATATGTAGCCGTATGGAAAAAGGGCGATAAACGTACAGTGTATAACCTTATTTACCGTGACGGTGCCAAGGGAAACACCTATATGAAGCGCTTTACAGTTACCAGTATAACCCGGAATAAAGAATATGATCTGGCTTTGGGTAAAAAAGGAACCGAGGTGCTCTACTTTACCGCTAACCCTAATGGCGAAGCCGAGGTGGTTACCGTGCACCTGCGTGCGCTGCAGAAATTACGTAAACTGAAATTCGATATTGACTTTTCTGAACTCGCCATCAAAGGCCGTGTAGCAAAGGGTAACCTGGTGACCAAGTACCCGGTTAAAAAAGTGGAGATCAAAGAAGAGGGAGTATCTACTCTGGCGCCCCGCAAGATTTGGTTTGATGATACTGTTAACCGGCTTAATGCAGACGGCCGGGGTGAATTACTGGGGAGTTTTCGCGGTGAGGATCGTATTCTTGAGATCAGTCAATCCGGTTATTACCGTCTTTTAGGTTTTGATTTGAGTACTAAGTTTGAGGAAGATATGATACATATCGAAAAATTCAGGCCCCAGGTACCCGTTTCTGTCGTATACTATGATGGGGAGAAACAATTATACTATGTAAAACGGTTTGTACCGGAAGTAAGTGAGAAAAAAGAACTGTTCATAAGTGACTCTGAAGGATCTTTTCTTGAATTAGCGGTTACCCACAGGCAACCATCTGTTGAAGTTGTATTCAAAAAGATCAAAGGAAAACAGAAAGAAACGGAAATAATTGATCTTAACGAGTTTATTTCCGTAAAGGGTATGAAGGCACAGGGCAATCAGCTTACCCGTGATGCTGTAAAACAGATCAATAGTATAGAAGTGGAAGAAGAAGTTCCTGAAGGGAACGATGAATCCGGTTCGGAGGGTGAAGATGGAGATAATTCTCAGATTACCCTGGAGTTATAAAAACATACACATGAAAAAATTAATAGTAGCATTAATATTAATGGGCTCATTGAGTCCACTATTAGGTCAGGATAGTTTGGCCATGAATAAGTTAGGACACCTTTCATACACTGAAGAGTTGAATGATGTGTGGGGCTATAGTGATGCCAACGGCAATGAATATGCCCTGGTAGGTGTAAAGGCCGGTTTTTCGGTGGTAGACGTTACTACTCCATCCAACCCCAATGAAATTCTATTTATTCCTGGTGCCTTCTCTACCTGGAGAGACGTTAAAACCTGGGATCATTATGCTTATGTGGTGCATGATTATATTACAGGCGCTTTTCCTTCTGACGGGATCTTAATTGTGGACCTGGATAGTGTAAGTATGCCCAACCCTAAGTATGACAATTTTTACCCTTCCGTAAATATTGGTGGAAATCTTTTTGCTTTTACCCGGGCACACAATATTTATATTGATGAGAATGGAATACTCTATGTTTTTGGAAGTAATATAGGAACCGGAGGAGCTTTGATGTTTGATCTAAAGCCAGACCCGGAAAACCCTACTTATATAGGTGCTTTTGATACCAATTATTTACATGATGGAATGGCGCGTGGTGATACCCTATGGGGGGGAGCCATTAATGATGATAAGCTTTTGGTTATAGATGTATCAGATAAAACAAACACTTCTATTTTGGGGTCTATCATTACTCCCAGTGCCTTTACCCATAACTGCTGGGTCTCTGATGACAACCAAACTGTGTATACCACCGATGAAATTTCAGGTGCCTTTGTAGTAGCTTATGACGTATCTGACCCGGCTAACATAACTGAACTTGACCGGGTACGTACCAGTTACGGTGGGTTGGATGTAATACCGCATAATACGCATGTGCTGGGTGATTTTCTGGTAACCTCTTATTATACTTCCGGAATTCAGATTGTGGATGCTACCATGCCTGATATTCTTATAGAAACAGCATACTATGATTCTTCACCTTTTACGGGTACCGGTTATCACGGGGTTTGGGGTGCTTATCCATATTTGCCCAGCGGAAATATACTGGCCACCGACATTGAGCAAGGTCTTTTTGTGCTGAGTAGTACCTACCCTAGAGGGTGTTATTTCACCGGTTTGATTAAAGATTCAATCACACAAAGCGCTATTCCCAACGCTCAATTGCAGATACTGAACATTAACGTTGGTTTCCAGGCCGATGTTTTTGGAGAATTCCGCACCGGAACGGTGGACGGAGCCCTTTACCCGGTAGTGGTAAGTAAGCCGGGCTATATTACGGATACAGTTGATGTAGTGCTTACTAATGGGGTTGAAACCAATGTGGAAGTAGCGCTTTTACCCATCACCTTTTCGGTTGGAGAGTATGGTATAAAATCGGAGATTCGTTTAAGCCCGAATCCTGCTGCTCACTTTTTTGACCTTGACCTGAGATCTACGGTTAATACTAAAGATGCCACTGTGCAAGTGCGTGACATGAAAGGAAGCCTGGTTTTTGAGCAAAAGATTGATCTTTCTGAAGAAAAAGTCCGTATTGAGCATAATTTAACAGACGGAGCTTACATCGTTCAGATTCTGTCTTCAACCGTTTTATTTGAACCAAGACGTTTGATAATTCAGAATTAGATAAATTTTCAGGATATTTCAGTGCTGAAATAATCCTATGGTCATTCTGTATCAATTACTGGCTCTTCTGGAGCTCTTCCTTCTGATCCTGATCGGAGTTCAGGTTTTTTATCTATCCTGCTTTGCCGTGGGAAGCCTGTTTACTTATAAGCCCCGTTTAAAGAAGGTAGATAAGTCGCATAAAATAGCAGTGATCATTCCCGGTTATAAAGAGGATCGCATTATAATTGATACGGCATCTCAGGCTTTAAAGCAAACCTATCCCAAGCACCTTTATGAAGTAATTATTTGCGCGGATAGCTTTGAAGAAAAAACGGTTCGTGAGCTTCAATTGCTGGATGTTACGGTAATGGAGGTGAATTTTGAGAACTCTACCAAAGCTAAAAGTGTAAATAAAGCGCTGGACATGTTGCATCATACCCAGCCCGATATTGTGGTAATCCTGGATTCAGATAATATTATGGCTACAGATTTTCTGGAGAAAATAAACCAGGCTTATGCTTCCGGGTACAAAGTAATTCAGGGACACCGTACCGCTAAAAATCAGGATACCAGTTTTGCGCTGTTGGATGCTATAAATGAAGAAATAGGCAATAGTATCTTCCGCAGGGGCCATCGGGTATGGGGAGTAAGTTCAGCTCTTATCGGCTCAGCTATGGCTTTTGATTTTGAATATTTCCGGGCGGTAATGGCTGATATTGAAGATGTGGCCGGAGAAGATAAACTGGTGGAATTAAAGGTTTTAAAAGACCGTTACACCATTGAATATCTTGAAAATGCATTGGTGTACGATGAGAAAGTATCCAGTGCCCGGAATTTTAGTAAACAGCGTACCCGCTGGGTGGGTGTGCAGATTTACTTTTTCAAAAATTACTTTCTGGATGGCGTCAAGGAGTTTATAACCAAAGGCAACTTTGATTATTTTGATAAAGCTTTCCAAATGTTTCTGGTCCCTAAAGTGCTGCTAATTGGTATTCTCGGACTTATGGGTGTGCTGAGTCTTTTTACCCCGGTACATCCACTCTGGCTGGTCTTAATGATAGCTTACTTTACAGCACTACTACTGGCGGTACCCAGGCGTTTTTATAACCTAAATCTCTTAAAGGCACTGTTTAATATCCCCAAGGCTATTTTCTTTATGGTGCTTTCCATAGCCCGTATCCGAAAATCAACGGCTTCTAAATTTGAGGTTACCGAAAAAAAGGTGA